>JARKHS020034396.1:0-114776 GCA_030143305.2 Amblyomma americanum | reverse complement strand
TGGCGCGAAGCGTTCAAATGAGGGCAAAGATGGAGTATGCTATAGCATTTCGAGTGACATTTCACAGGGTTCTATCACGTCAGTACAGAAAACTTGTTGCTCATATGAGCTCGAGGAAACGTCACATAGGAAGCACTCATATAGATTCAATGCAGGCAACGTTTACATGCATGTATTTGCCGCCAGAAAAATTGCAGGAGAAACTTGAAGTGGTATTATTTCGAGAAGGGAAGGGGCATGAATGTGGTGCAGCTATAACTTCTTTACTGAAACAGCTGCACGAGGAATTTGAAGAACAGGGTCTTTCCTATCCTGTCTTTTTTGTGAACGTCTAGTGTGCACAACCCATCTTCCTATATTCAATTTCTAACTAAGAAACAAACACAAAAGGCCGGGGTTCTATTTAAGGCTTCCGTGTGCTCAGGATCATATAATGCGTACTTAGTCAAATCTCTGGAAAGCCTATTCAGGACGTTCGGGCCTGAAATCGCTTCGCATGCAGCAGGGGCCCCGACTAGCGGCAGTCATCGAACCCTTATAAATGGTGGCACATTCATAAATATTCATAGCGCTAATCTACATCCATCTTCACGCGTCGAAACGCATTTACTTTCGTGGTTTTCCTTCCCGCAGCGTAAAATAGCTGGCCGGAAGAGCATAGACAAGTCCCAATCTCGTCGTTTCTTTCTCAATTATCTGCGTCAGACGTGCCCCTCTTCAAGAATTCTCTTATGCGACCACGTGTGTTGTCTTCGTCTCGAACGTACACAACAAAGCCTGTGTCCAGGTCATCACATCGACTTCACCCTACAGCCTTTCAGGTATTCTAGGGAGCTTAGTTAGTAGAGGCTTGGTGGTAATATTTCAAATAGCAATCAGTATATAGTCAACGGCGGCAGTGACATCAACCGGCAGAGGGCCCGTACATCATCGCTACTGATGTCATCAGACACACCGGCGCCGTGCTACAGTGGCTAAACGTTTAGCTTTGGACGTGAAGAATGCCAGTTTGAATACTGGGTAATACTCCCGACAGTTTCGCCTTGACTCAAAGATTCTTTTTTTTTCTCGTTTAGCTGCAATTAAGTATATTACACTTAAGTTCTCCCATTGGTGTGCGCTACCCGTCACAGGTGCAGATATGCTAATAAGCGAAAGTAGCAAACAGTGAGGCCATCAGGCTGTGCAGACTCCAGTTGGCGAATAGGTTCCCCTGTTCAACGGTGCTTCCAGGTTCTAAACACGTCATGAACAGTACACGAACGCTACCATAAACTCAAATGTGTTCTTAGCTGTGAAAGCGTTGAAGAAAGTAAAAAAAGCTTCACTGTTGTCAGCGTAGAGCTTGCCTCCAAGTATGCGTATGCCATAAACGTCGCGCCACTAATACTAATAGAGTTCGCACAGGGCCTTTCCATTCTAGTCGCTCCTGGCCAGCTCACCCATGCCGTATATGGCCACCTTGTCCGCCGTGCGTTGTGTCAGGAACGGGCGCAGCACCTTCCACAGGATGGGGAAGAAGCGGGGAGCTGTGAATGGGTGAAAGAGAAGCTTTTAATAAAAACCTCACAGTTCAGTGCTCAGACCAAGAAACCCTCGTGAAAAGGCATGGTGAGCATTGGTCTGATACTTCACCGTGAGGGAAAAGGGATCATATAGGGTGAAGGGGTATACGGAAGAGATTGAAGGTGGGAGGTGATGGTGAGCCTTACACGCACAGCGTTCATTGGATGGAGGCAGAAATAGTGGAGAGGGAGCGGTAGTTCATGCAGTCGTTCTTCATGAAACCGTTCTTTTTTTTCTTTGTCTTTGCACGCAAAATTCGGTCCTAGCCAGTAAAATGCACCGCGGGCTCTAACGGGAAGGGCTGACTCTCCGCGTTTTATTTTTACAGCAATAGCTGTTAAAGCACCGTCTTCTGAGTGCAGCATCGGCGTTGTACTATAGTAGAAATAGTAATAGGAGTAACCCATGATTACCACCTTTCGCGTAGTTACCGTTAAAGGAGGAGGAGAAGGGTAGCAATGACATCACTCATAACGTCACTGAAAGATGCAAGAGCAACGCACTGCGCTGGATGGTCGGAACCCAATGACGTCACGTGTAACTGCGTATTCATCTCCCTCGAATTTCCTCCCACCGCTGTGACAACCCCTCGAAACACATGCATAAACCTCTTCTTTCAAAATCAGACATGGTCCAACAACTCGAACACATATCCAACCATGTTTCGACCACAAGGCTTCCTTAATCACTATCAAGGAATCGGAGAGAAGAGCTACTTCAAGAGAGAGTGTGCCCGATTGCTCACCTCGATATTCACGAAATGGAATTCCTCAGTAGCTCTCGCTGAATCTCGCGTTACACAGTGGTAACAGTCCTGTGAGTTTTTCATGAGTAGCCTTCAAGACAGACACGTGACTCTCTTTCTAGGCTTCCTTCTTCCAATGTTCAGCGTTACAACGGCAGCTGCATGAGAACTTCCTCAGGTTCGAGCGTGAGCGTGTCCTCCTGGCTGCAACGCTCGCTGCTCTCAGATGCTCGTCCCCTTACAGAAGGCAAGATTTTGGGTCCTTGGACTAAACGCTCATCGCAGACGGCAGCTGTGAAGGCTCTTTTAGAATTTCTGAAAGACTCAGGATTGAGTTCAAGGCTATAAACTCTCAGAGTGCGCCCAGTGTACCCTGTTAGTTGCGGACTACCGACACGTGAAAAAGACAGCTACGTTCCTCTCTCCCCTTTCTATCTCTCCCTTCGTCCCCTTCCGACGTGTAGGGTAGCTTACTCGAACGCCGCCTAGTTGGCCCTCCTGTCTTTCCGGTCATCATTCTCTCTCTCTTTCCTCAGGGAATATGCCACGTCATGGTATCATGTTCGCTGCAGCAATGTGCCAGGCATTACGCTGCCAACGGCTGTTCTTCGAAGTATGGAACTCAAGAGCAGCAGAGCTTAGCCCGGGAGTCCAGAGCAGAGTTTGCAAGGCTCACGCTAATTTCTTTTAAGTACTTGCTGATTGAGTACTCGCAAAACGCAAACTGCGACTTGTTGAATGCGCTCTGTGAGTGGTGACCTGGGTTGAGATTTTTTTCAGAAATGCTATAGCTGCAGCATACGCAGTTTCGTCATGCCTTTCGCGTTCTAAGAGTAGGGAATTAAGTTTTCTTATTTGTCACTTAATTTTGGTATTTTTGGTTGTTCTATATACGAGTACTATATATGAGGGTCGAACGTACTATATACGAATGCACTATATACGAGTGTCGCACGTTAAATGCAGGGGTCATAGTTATGTGCGGTCAGCACCAGTAGTACTTTTCGGCTTTCCCTTAGGCAGATTATTGGCCGTCGAAAAATCTTGCGCAGTTTTCTTTTCCCTTAATTACATTGAGGGTTCTTTATTCGCGGCGAAGGGGACAGAAGACCGCAGGGATGTTTACAGCAGAGTCGCGTAAGGTAATAATACCCACTGTTGATGATGTAGGCTTTCTCGAGGATCTCGGGGTAGTTGTCCTCGTAAAGCTTCAGGAAGTCTGTCAAGAGTGTGATGACTGCAAAAACAGAAAGGCCCGTGCACACTTACGTCACTCTCTTGTTTGGGCAAGTTGGTTCACTGTGAACGATACAACGAAGACAGCGCGACCAACAGACACAAAGAAGACACAAAGCACCGGACTAGCACCAGCTTTCAACTGAATTAAATTTGCAATAAGCCTGCCCTCTGTAAGGCAGCCGATCGATGTGAGAAATGCATCTAAAATACACGCAAGACACTCTCACCGGCGTCATCGTCAGCGCTGGTTGCAACAAGAGTTGGTGATAGTTTGTTGCGTGTGTTTTAGATGCATTTGTGAGACGACTCGGTTTTCTTACAAAGAGCATCTGGGATTACATCACGTTGTTAAAGCACTAAAACGGTCCCCGCTGTTTTGGCAGGAAGTTCGAAAAGGAAGAATCTGAAATGAAACAAATTTGGGGTACGCTTAAGCTCCGCTTTTAAGGGTATGGCGCGATCGCGTTAACAGCGGCTCATGTACCCATGCAGAATCAGACAGTTTCCATATTACGTGCAAGACCTCACGACATACATT
Source organism: Amblyomma americanum (assembly GCA_030143305.2). NCBI lineage: Eukaryota > Metazoa > Arthropoda > Arachnida > Ixodida > Ixodidae > Amblyomma > Amblyomma americanum. The sequence goes on along the minus strand of JARKHS020034396.1, from coordinate 110,688 downwards.
TAAAGCCCCGCTTTAACCAAGCCGTGCACACGAGCCTGTGTGGCCCAGGGGTAGCGTGTCTAGCTGGCAACCAAATTTTCTTCAGAGCACAATTCAGTCACTTTATATTCTTACATGCTCTAGTGACGTTTAAGTCATGTTGCGACATTCTAAATACCGGTGTTCAAATGTTTCAATCACTTTTCACTCCACAGCTCCATGAGTGACGTCACGTATCTCTCAAACAATCTGACTTTTCCGCGCATACTGGTGGTGACGACAACAACGCAGGGCTGAGGTCCTTAACGCTATCACTTTAAACTATCAGGACTGCGAGCGGAGGTATAGGGTGCAAAATGCGTACCCTATACAAAAGTTTACATCCCTGCTGCGCGAGTAGCAGGGAGCAACTTACAACCAGTGTTTAGTAAAAGGGGCAAACAGCAGGAAGACAGTAAAAGCAGCACGCTCCACGTTACTCCAAGCCAAGAGGTCGGGGAGAGCTTTGTGTGGTAAGTCAACGCACCTTGCCACGAGTACAGCTGGCGCAGCGAAAAGTGCTCGAAGTCTACGATGAAGAAGACGGTCTCGATCACCTTGTTATTCTGCGAAGGCACAACACAAGAGATCCGTCAAGAGAAGGATGGTGGTATACAATGCTCTTGGAATGTTTCCCGCTGACGTTTAAACTGGGTACTGTTTCATTGGTTACTCGTGCGGTCACTGTCAAATATGTTTAAGAACACCGAGCGTAACGGGCATTTAGACCTCATGGTGCAGCTTAACACCCTTAACTTGACTATCTTTTAGACCCGGTCTGAGGGAGGAAGGATTAAACGAACATAAGTCGACCTCCACACACGTTGTCCAGAAGGGAGGGCCACAGAAGCTCTCAGGCGTTGAAAACTTCTCCGCATGGACAAGCTACTTTATAGAGGTGTCTTCTATGCCATCCAGATGATCGGAGACAGTGTGCTTTTGTTTTGAAGCAAAACAATTTTATTTTACCTGTTTTTTTGTGAGTGCGAGTCTTTTACAAAAATTGTGTAACTACGCTTTGGATTAACTGTCCCTCACATTTCATTTAGGTTTTCGATGTGAACATTTGTGCAAAGGAGGTGAAGTTAAAATAAACTGAATTACCGCAGAGGTAGGCTGCCAAACGCCTTGCGCACACTCTTAACACGAATACGCCTATGTAGGAGTAAAAAGGGAGTAAGTGGTCCTCTAGAGCAGACCCCTTCACTCTTTTATCTTTAGAGTGCAGGGTCTCTCCATGTTCCTTTAATACTCATTGCGCTTGTTCGGTTCGTGCCGCTACCCCTCGAGGTCTAGGACGAAGCAGTCGACTCGACATTGGTGATTTACCTGTTTCGAGTTGCGTCTCAGATTATCCATCAAGGTCTCGAACAGTAGCAGGAAGCGCCTCTTGACTTGCTCGACCGAGACCACTTCTAGAAACCCTGCGTAGCACAGTGTAACGAAAAACTTGACGCCTTCTTAACCACATTCCTGAGGCAAAAAATGCGACACCGTATAGGTTGCCTGCTGTGACGTATGCAATGAGTGCTTAAATAATGTTCATGCGATCTTACCTCCAAAACTCCGATTGGAACCGATTCGATTGCTCTCATGGGGTACGCACGAGTCATCGCCTTCTTTAATGTTCCAGCACTTTCCCCTTTGCTACTTTGAACGCGTTTTCAAGCATTGGTGTCTCACTGTTGTTGAACTACGCGCAATCAACCTGACGTCACGCAAAGCGCAAATAAGTGCAAAGCGAACGTGGTATGACAAGGCAGCAGTCCAACGTTACCCTTGATGTCGACGCTCCCGATGGGCATCAGGTAACAGACGTGTCCCTCTGGCGAGCAGTCCAGGAAGCCGCCGGGGAAGTGCTTCTGGAGGACCTGCGCACACCAAATCCCACGCATGTCTCAGTATGCCTGAGGCTGAATCAAGTTTGCTGGTCCCTATCACTTTCACTTTGTTACACACTCTATACAGAAAGGAGTAAAAAGGGGAGTAAGCTGTACTCTAACGCACTCCATTTTACGAAAGGATGTGCGCTAGTGGACAACTTACCTCCGTCAGCTGTTAAAGGCTTGATGTGTGGGGATCGCGTCGTTCATTCGGAGAGACTTAATGATCACATAATTTGGTCACCTAAAACTATATACGGGACCAAATATCATGATGAGCTCATCACGTACTTAAATAGGCCTCATGACCGGTTAAACACTACATACAATTATTAATTGTCACCTATTGGAGAAATATAGAAGAGGCCTTTGTCCTGCAGTGGGCGTAGTCAGGGTGATAATGAATGAATGAATGAATGAATGAATGGATGAATAAATGAATGAATGAATGAATGAATGAATGAACTGTAACGTAGTGCTGACGGCACTCCAACAGTCAGGAAGACATTGAAAAGTGAAATAAACTTTTGACGGGGTTGACTTGCGCCTACAAAGAACTGAACAACTCGGCGGCTGCGATAGCAACAAACGTGCTTGGCGGTGGTCTGAGAACAAAATCGTCCCTCGCCGCTTTCGGCTGCGCTCGATTTAAAGCTGACAAAGAACTTTCGTGGGCTGCAACCGCGAACCACGTAGATTCAGCTGCGCATGGCTGCGGTCATTCGAAATGGACCTGGTTCAATCTCGCGTCACAAAGTGACAAAAATGCGTGCTATGGATTATGAACACCAACCAACAAGCATTACAAACATTCGCGACATTACTCCCCTCTTCAAGAAGCATTGGTACAGTGCTTTACAAGGAAAAGAAAGGCTCAAAAAATAAACTCATGAGAATGCAAGAAAAAGTGTACGTTACCAAGCATAATAATACTTTAGGTGCACTCCAAGTATAACTTCTGAGCGTGCGTGGCGCCCCTGGGATGCTGCGGCTCCGTCGGAAATGACTGCGTAGTGAAGTTCTCCGATTCGCCTAATGAACTTGTACGGATCGAAGTAGCAGCCCAAAAGCTTTTCGCTTAGTCTGCGGCGGCAAATGGGTTGCCATGATGAAAAACGGTCACCCGGCTTGTATTTCGCGTGGCTGTTTTGGCTTGGTTTACGGGGGTTTGACGTCCTAAAGTGACTCAGGCTGTGAGGGACGCCGTAGCAAAGGGCTCCAGAGATTTCGACCACCTGGGGTTCTTTAACGTGCACTGGCATCGCACAGTACACGGGCCTCTAGCATTTCGCCTCCATCGAAATTCGACCGCCGCGGCAGGGATCGAACCCGCGTCTTTCGGGTCAGCAGCCGAGCGCCATAACCACTGAGCCACAGCGGCGGCATATTTTCGCTTGGCGTAAGCGTAGGCACACTCTAAACACAAATAAACGTATAGGGGAGTAAAAAAGAGAGTAAACTGTCCTCTAGCGCACACCCTTTTATAAAAAGGGGTGCGCTAGAGGACAGTTTTACTCTCTTTTTACTCCTTTTGTTTAGAGTGGAGTAGCGTCGGGCGTCGGTGCGCTGTACGCTTCTAGTCCGTTTGCGGGAATGTTGTAGGGCTTCTTTTGCGCGCTGAAGGTATACGCGGTGACATCGAGGCTGTCTTTGTCAGCGACATTTGGCAGCATGGCATCGACCGTGGTCGTAGCCTCCCTAACGTGGAGAGCCTAAGCGGCGTCATCCGGGTAGTCTCCTGCACAGCGTTGTTGTGCGCGAAGGGGAGTGTGGCATCCCGGGTCTTGTGTTTAGCTTCGACATACATGGCGAACGTGTCAGCGGTCGTTTTGTTCAAGCGTTTCGTTAACCCGTTAGCTTGTCCGTAGTACGCAGTCCCTCTTCTGGAAAGTAAGCAGTCGTCTTTCGGTGGCTCGTTTTGCTATATTGCAGGACTGCTTGTGTAAGCGTTACAGCAAACGCCGTTACCATTGTCTATGAGCCGAAGCTATGAAGTACTGTGGCGAAGGAGGACGTTTTCAACAAAAAATTTGGCAACTTCTGCTGCGCTGCCGCGGGGCAGGGCTTTCATTTCGCCACAGCGGGTTAAGTAGTCGGTCGCTACTATTATCCTCTTATCGGATGCCGACGTTGGAAAGGGGCCAGGCAGGCCCATAAAGATCTCGATGGCTGTTAAATTAGCTGCAGATATTCAGCCGGTCTCGTAGGTGGCGTTTTCAAACGTTGAGATTCACGGCAACTCACGGCAGATTCACGGAAGGGGCCGGTAAAACTTTTCTTGAATTCGGTGGAGGATTCTAGTAAAGTCGAGATGGCCAGGTGTTGAATCATCGCGCGAAGCTTGTAGATTTTCTCCACGCAGAGACGACGAGAAGGCATGTGGTCTTATTAGGTGCAAGGTCTTTCTTCTTGAGGATCCCATTCTGAACACAAAGAGAAGACACGTCATGCTTGAATGCTTCGAGGGATGAAGTCCTGCCTTCAAAGTACTCGATAAAACGCACTAGCTCAGAGAGAGAGAGAGACAGTTGGTGTTACGCGAAACAGCTGGTGCTTACCGGTTCCAAAAAGGTGTCCACATCGCCTTCTTAAACAGCTTGTCGCATCGGGGTGCTTGCGTCCAGACTTGTAAACGACGATGATGTCGAAATCATGCAGGCCAAAGACTCCATCGAGCGAGGCGGGTCTGTCGAATTGGCAAGTCAACACATTGCGTAATGATCGCCGACAACCTTGAATGGTCTTCCGCGCAGGTAGGGGCGGAATTTTGATGGAGCCAAATTGATGGCGAGGCACTACTCGATAGGCGAATAGGTAGTCTCGGACATCGACAGAGAATAGCTGGAGCACGCGATCACTTTCTCACCCGCGCCGCGTTTCTGAAAGAGGATGGCGCATAAGCCCACGCTGTTTGCGTCGATACGAATTTCAATCCCGGCGTTAATGTCGAAGTGTCCAAGAGCCAGAGGGAACTGTAAACGACGCCCAGCGAAAACTTGTCCTTTTGACGCCGCGTATCAGGAATTTGACCTTCTTCGGCCATAACGGCGTCGGCTCCTCGGAAAAGGCGCTTCATCTCTGCAACGTAAGCAGCGACCGTCTCATCTGACGTTGGACGCGCCTAGAGTAGCAGCTCACTCTTTCCTCTCGCACAAGGCTTCAAAACGGCTGCAGGCGATGTTTCTTGAATTTATTCCACATTGCCAGAGAGTCTTCGTGGTTTCGAAACATGTCCCGGTGGCGCCATCTAATGCGAAAAAGACGGTCCTAAGCTTTGCGTCGTGGACCCAAGTGTGCGGCGCAGCTGCATGGTCAAACACAGGCAGTCATTCGTCTGCGTCTTCATATCGTTGCCCTTTGAAGGTCAGCGGCTCACGTGGCTGGCGAAGCACAGGGGATCGTTGCTTGCGCACTAGGGTCCATCTTGGGGGGCATAGCAGGGCCCCAGGTCAGCATCTCCACCAGATGTTACTTAGTGGTGCTGGCAGTTCATCAGTCAGGAGGAAAACAGTGAAAAGGCTTCCAAAAGAAATTAATGAGCTGACTTGAGTCGACAAAGAACTGAACAACTGGGCGGCGGCGATAGCAACAAGCGTGCTCGGTGGTCGTCGAAGGACAGAATCGTCACCGCTCTCGGTCGCACTCGTTTTAAAGCTGACAGGAACCTTCGCGGTACGGCCCACAACAGCACAACGTAGAATCAGCTGCGCGTGGCTACAGTATTGATAAAGACGCATGCCTGCGGCTTTGCGCGTCAACAAACAAGCATTGCAAACATTCGCGGCAGTATTTTAGTTTAGCAGATAACTTATTTAAATAGAACAATTTTCGGTCACTTCAGTACTCATTTAAATTGGTCATTTTAATGGTCTGTGGACAAATGACGGATCAATATTGATCGTGAAGTATGACGTATTTAAATAAATAATTTATCGTCTGGCCGCCTCGGTGACTCAGTGGTTATGGTGCTCGGCTGCTGACCCGAAAGAGGCGTGTCCGATTCCGGCCACGGCGGTCGCAATTCGATGGAGGCAAAATGCTTGCGGCGTGTGTAGTGTTCGATGTCAGTGCGCACTAAAAATACCTCAGGCGGTAGAAAGTATACAGAGCCCTCCACTACGACTTCCTTCATAGCCTGAGTCAATTTGGGACTTTAAAACCGATAAACCATAAACCAATCAGTAGTTGAGGGACTGGAAATTACAGAGTTCAAGTAAATTGTTAAAGTACCCAGTTCCAGCGTTTAAGCAGATCATGACCCCTATGAATGCGTTGGAACGTATGAATAAAAAATGTTCGATCGACACTGATCCAGCCTTGTGCTGACAGTCAGTACGGTAAGGGCGATATGCAGCCACTCGGACGACGCGGTTACATGTTAAATGATGGCGACAACTTTAATGAAGCAAGCAAAGACCGAAGAAACCTTTTCTCGAAAGGATAATCGAGGTAAAGATCGATTCGTCATTGAAGTTACATTTATCAGGTGATTGTTATAAGGAACAAAAAGAATATAAAGCTGTTAATCTGGAATAGGTGAAGAGCATCATTGATCTTTGAATTGCTTCTCTTCATTACTGCCGAAAAATCTTTTCCTCTCGCAAACAGTCTGTTCAGGCTTAATTAAGCCAACCAACTTGCGTTTAACACGCAATGTGCAGCGCTCGCTCTCTAAGGGTATGCCCACAATATACCTCTCCCAGCCTACGTCATCAGCGCACGTGTTTTTGGTTCGATGGGCAAAACATGTGTCGTACCGATCGAAGGCTCTCACCGGGAGAAGAAAGGCTGCGAGGCGTCTTGAATCGGGGAGCAAAGGCGGCGGAGGAGCGCTCGACATCAGAAAAACCGGTTCAGAACCGAAAGTGGACGATTTTGCCCATCGGGCCACATCTTTTTGACGTCACACTGTTTGCACCAGGGGGAGGTCTATTCCGTACAAAACACCACTATGGACGCAAAACTGTAACAACCCTGTCGCCGATGAAAGACCCCGAAGCAATTGCTCTAAGTTGTAAAGTAAGGCCCGGGCTACTCTGCTTTGTGTTTAGCGCACTACAGAAACTACCAATTTTACACCGCTTTTTTTCTCGATTTGTCACTAAAAACCTAAGCGGTCGTAGTTTGCATAAAATTACAGTTCCATAGAAGCACGGGTGCCTTTTTTTTTTCAGAAGACGTGAACACTCGGAGGTCGGGAAGAGGGTCCCTGTTCCAAATCTTTCATAGCTGGCGCAGCCAGCAAATGAGGCTTTCTTTCTTTCGACATGTTCATTGTCGATCGCCATCGAAAACATGCTTTGCGTGCGGCTCGATACGGTACTAGCGTCTCTGATATCCTGGCTTTGAAGCTAAGACACGGCTAAGGAAGAGCGCTGAAATTGAGTTAACGGCCAGGACGTGCTGTCACACTGCAGTATGCTGTAAATATTTCCACTGAATCTTCTTTCAGACAGAAAATGTCAGAGATCTTTTTTTTGTTAAAAACAGTTCGCTGTTGTTTTCCGAACGAATCTCAAACAGCTTTTGGGTGCACTCTTTTATCGCTTCAATGTCATGAATCAACGAGTGAGGAAGCACGTAAAGGTTTTCAGATAGAATTCAGCGATACCATTTTCGTTCCCGCTACTCCCGGTGGTGAACAAATGTTTCCCCTATTAACCTCAGATTAATCCTGTCCTTTGCCTTGCATCTGCCGCCACCTAATCTCCGCTAACTTCCTAATCTCATCTCCTCATATGACTTTCTGACAGCCCCAGCTGCTATGTTACTTTCTCTTCAAATCCACGCCGAAACCACGGTGGCATTTTGATGGGCTAGTTGATGCATGATGTTAAGTGAGGGAACCATGAGGGCCTGTGGGTTACCTGTTCTTCATTTTACACGGCCAGTTTTGACCATTTCCTTTTCGTCCCATTTTTATTTTCACAGACCCTGTAGCACGAATAGGTACACTCTAGACAGAAAGGAGTAAAAAAAGGAGTAAGCTGTACTCTAGCACATTCTCTTCTATAAAAAGGAGTGTGCTAGAGGGCAGCTGACCCTCTTTTTACTTGCATATAGGAGTACCAGTCTTTCGAGAGTATGCTGTCTCTACGAACGAATGGCGCTTCGTGATAAGGATGGGTTTTTTATGCTTATTCATGGTAATACATTGGTGCCCCGTTAATACGATCCCCGTTATTACGGAAGATTCAAATTATGGACAATTTTCCTGGGGTCCAAGCTTTTCGAATGCATTTTTGCGCCTCAGCGCCTCGTTAATATGGAAACCCGCTGTCCGGAAAATGGACGAAGCGAAAATTTACAGAGCCCATCGCGACACATTTATTTTTGTCGCATTAATATGGACAGCGATAAGAGCAAAATCACCATGTGCCTCTGCCAGATGTTCCGCCTTTTCTATTTTGAGTCCAGAGTATCAGCGAAAGGCCGAGCGAAAGCGCAAACGCCTTAGGAATGACCTTTTTGTATGTTGCCCATGCTGTATAGTGGCAAGATACCCAGGTCAACGCGCCTTGAACTTTCCCTCATTGCATGAATGGCTTCGAAAAGCATTCTTTGTTCACTACGTTCAAAGCCAAATACAGCAGCTGTCACCCCAGTGACTACAGAGATTTTTGGATGTGAACAGTCGTAGTAGAAGTATGCTTCATCACGTAAACAGGCGTCATCACATGTCACATGGACAGCCTCAAACGTGCTTTTAATGATAATGGCGAACCGAATATTGCATCTGGAGCTTGCAACATTGTCAATTTTCACTTCACTGCTCACCGCTATGCGCAGAAACAGTCCGTAATCATAAAGCGTGTTTTTTTAGATTTTTTCTTCATGACTCGTTATCACGAATGACTCGCTTTATGGATACTTTTGCTCGGGACCCAAAGTGCCCATATTAACGAGGCATGACTTACTGTTTATAACTTCAACTCGGGCACTTCATGAAAATAAACACCGATGACCGATATTCTTATTGAAACGGCAGGTTCGATCTGGATAGCGAAACTCACCTCGGGAGGCGTGTAGTCCTGAAGGACAGTATCGGCGCCCACCTTTTGTCTCCAGGCCAGGCTCTGCAAAAAGTGGGGTCACTTCGGCTTCATGTCGCCAAAATATGAGTTGTTGCACCGGCACTTTGCATCATACTGTGATTGCTTCGGGTACCGTTAGACGCCAGCTACAGTGAAAGTTTAGAAAACATTTTAGAGGCAAAGTTTAAACAATACCACTGGCGCAGCATGCCATCAGCTAACCCCGTATGAGAGAGCTACGGGTTCGCTCCGCAGTGGTGCATGCCGTCTACTCACCGGTGATACAACGGGTGCACACTTTTCCTTGATTCGGTGTTCGGCTTCTATGGGGTGAAATGCTTAGAAAATGGGTCTTTGACCCCACCTTGAGAAGACGAGAACACCTTGTGCCGTGGCGCTCTTTGGCCACAGATGCCCTTGCGCCATTAAAAAGCATCATAATCAGCATGTCAGTAGCTAGAGAAAGATTGGAAAAAATCCTGGGTGTGTGCCTGCTGTATAGACCCGTTATTTAAACACTATTGGCTCTTAGTGCTGTGGGGCTAAATTGGAGGGATAAGGGAGAGGCCTTTGTCCTGCAGTGGACGTAGTTGGACTCGCGTGGTGATGATGATGACGATGGGCTTAGCTTTGCTTGCTTTGAGCTAGAAGTGCATTCCTTCTTAATTAAGATTCAATATCTTGTCGTATTTCGTCCTGGAGATGCAAGTCAGCAAGCAGAGGAGAGGATTCGAGCGGAAGAAACGGCAACAGTTAAATACTGCACATATAATTTCTTCGCTTTGTTGCTTAACTATAAGAAAATTCTTATGCACTCTGCGTTTTCCGAGAGCTCTCTCGTGACAGTCAAAGGAGTTCACATTTCGTGAATCCGCCTTTGTCACAAGGCCGCTTTGCGCATGCTCGCCTCTTCTCCTCCAGCTCCACTGGTTGAAAATGAAACTGCGTGGTCATACTACGCATTAGCGGTTCATATTAGTGACAGGTGCTTGCGACAGATGGCGGCAGCTGTCGAGGCCACACACACTTGCCACTTCGCAGGCCCAGCTGGCTCCTCGTGGAACCAGATCGCGCCTACGTCTCCCGCCTGCGTTTGTTTTCAACCAGTAGATGACAAAGTTTCTCTACTTAACAGAGGGCGCCACATATTGTGAAAAAGGCGGATTCACTGGCGTATGCAGGACATAGCTCTGCTAGTTCTAGTCTGCCTGTAGCGTTTGACACCTTCATGCTTTAGCGTTTCTTAATAAGATCTTTCGTCTCCTGAAATAGGTTGCCGATATCCTGTGGAACCATCCTACCGGCCACTTCTACGGCGCACTCTGCGTATTGATAGGTGCGAGGTTATCGTTTATTGTTTCAACATTAGGATCGTTTTCCTCAGCTCTAGCCGAATATCTGTTGTGCAGCTAAATCAGAATTCCTCCACTTTCCCTCTTACCGCGTACTCGTTAATGGGCTTCTGCTTCACTAGCTTCTTCCATTCGCTCTTCAAATCTATGTTAATTCGAGACCTTACCATTCTGTGCTCGCTACAAAGCAGTTCTCTGACGATTTCCAGATCCTGCACAATGCTAGGGTGAGCGCATCGTATAAAGTCTTTTTCATTTATAGTCTCACCATTAAGGCTCTTCCATGCAGGTCCGGTTTCTGTTCTCTTGTTTGCGGAATACGGTGTTCGTGATCCGTAAATTATTTCTGTCTTCAAACTCTACGAATAACTCTCCCCTGCTATTCCTAGAACCTATCCCATAGTTGCCTACCGCCTGGTCGACAGCCTGCTTCTTGCCCACCATCGCTTAGAAGTCGCCCAGTAGTACAGACTACTGTGATTTTATTTTGTTCATTGCCGATTCCACGTCTTCATAGAAGCTTTCAACGGCCTGGCCATCATAGCTTGATGCAGGCGCGTAAGCCTGCACCGCCTTCAGCTTGTACCTCTTATTAAGCCTAATTACGATAGCTGCTACCCTCTTGTTAATACTGTATATCTCTTATACGTTGCCAGCTATATTCTAATTGATGAGGAATCCCACATCAAGTTCTCGTCTATCCGCTAATATGCGATAGCACAGTGGGTGAGGGAACAAGCGCGGGTTAATGACATCCTAGTCGAAATCAAGAGGAAGAAATGGGCTTGGGCAAGGCATGTAATGCGAAGGCAAGATAACCGCTGGTCCTTAAGTAACGGAGTTGGTTCCAGGAGAAGGCAAGCGTAGCAGGGGGCGGCAGAAAGTTAGGTACGCGGATGAGATAAGGAAGCTTGCGGGCATACGGGGGGCGAAGCTAACAAAGGACAGGGTTAATTGGAGAGACATGGGAGAGGCCTTTGCCCTGCAGTGGGTGTAGTCACGCTGATGATGATGATAATGCAGGACAGAAAAGTTTGATGCTAACATGAATCTGCACTAAGCTGTCTGAATTAGAAATGTTTTCCACTTTAACGTTTACTTTTCTATTTACAATGTGTTGTGGTAGATAATACGAGAGCGACCTCACATCTGTGTAGTTCTCGGGCGCTCGTTTTAGTTTTCCGCATATATTCGTTTTTTGACTAGCTCTCTTCTCCACGTACGCTACTCTAGAAGCGCAGCGCTGCCGATTGTCTTCTCCCTGTGTTGCGCGTTTCGCAGCAGCTGCCGCTGATAGACTGTGCTACATTCCTCTGCTCTCCCTACTACCCTCCCTCCTCCCTCCATGGTAACCACCGGTTACGCCGAAAACTACGCCATACTACTACTATAGTACGACGCTAAATCGTAGAACGGGCGCTTAACAGTTATCGCTGTAAAAATTAACTTGGAGCATCGCACATTCGCAGGCCAACCAACGCGCGTATCCTCATTCACACTGAGATGTACGTGCAAAGCACTCAGGAAAATGTGGGTCTGACTAATCAATGTACATGAAATTAGTAGGCGTATAGTTAGTGCATGTCCAACATTCTTGTTTGAAAAATTTTGAATATTATAAAATTGTAAGGTACCGTTATTGAAATATTTAAGGTAATGGTGCATTCCTCCGATGTGCAGGAAAATCTTCATTTTAAAGTTTTTCCATCGCCCGCATCGAGCAGTTAGGACTGCCTTAGGAAACCAATGGGGAGCGCTTTTGACGATAGCAAAAACGTTAATAGCAAAAAAAAAAAATGCATGCATGCCGACGGTAGTTCTGCGCATATATAGATTGTTATGGTGAAATCGTCCAATGTATAAAAAATGGCGTTTATAAACTCTTCGACATTCAAAAACGCTTTTATCCAGAATTGTTCGGTACGAAGTTACCATGCAATGGCAGTCGTTACCGTCGTGAATCAGCTGTTGTGCTGTTCGCTCTAAGGCAGGCTTTGATATTACGGCTCTGTATCTAAAGTAATCGACTGCACCATCACAAGGGGACTAACGGGGCACTTACGAAACTGAAGAGAAAGCACTGCAGTGCTTTGCGGTCCTGTTAAACTTCCATGTGACGTGGCCCAGTGCGCCCAAGACTACTTTACTTCCTTCGTCTGCTGCTCATTGATTGGCGCAGCGCTGGTGCTGCTGTTACCAGTCATTCTGGTGTAGTACGTTTCAGCATGCAGTGTGCGAGTCTGTCTCACCTGACGCAACATGTGTTCCGCCTTGACTTCATCGAACTCTCTTGCTGAAAAGAAAAAAAAGAACTCAAATTAGAGGCGAATAGCTTCTATAAAGATGAAAGATAGGATTTCATTGTGCCGCTGAAGCGTATAGAGGACTAGAGGCGCGCGATTACAGGACCATATCACTAGTCTTCTTGTGTGAGAGCACCATACTGCCGCGAATATTTGCAGTGTGTTCGTTTTTCAAATCTGCCGCCACAACACTTTATCGCTTTTGTTTGCTATGCAAGACGTGACTACATTTATCTCGATTGATCGCAGCCAGGCAGAGCTGATTCTACGTTGTTCCGGAATGTTCTAATAACTTTGCGCTCTTTATCTAGAAAGTTCGCTATCAGCTTTAAATTGAGCACGGCCTACAGCGGCCGGCATTCTGTTCGACGACCGCCGAGCACGCTTGTCGCTTCGCCGCCGCCGAGTGATTCAGTCCATTTTGGGTGCAAGTCAGCCCAATAAACAATTCTTTTAGAAGACCCTTTCGTCCGTCTTCATCGCTGCTTCGACTGCCGTCACCACTACGTGACATCTGGTGGAGGTGCGGGGTAGCCTTCCATGTTCCGGACGCCCCCTTCAAGTCGTGAAGTTAGCACTCAGCGCTTTGCACCCGAGGACCAGCCAGCAGCTCAGCGAGCCAGCCGACGTCTCCAGGGAGAAGAGCCTGAGTTCGGGAAACTGCCTGACCGCAGCAGACAGCGAAAAGACGCTGCTCCGAGCACCGTAATCTCGCCGAAGATGTCGACTCCGATCATACTACAGCAGCCGCGGGTGCCGCCAACTTTCAATGGATCTCTAGGCGAAGACCCTGAAGAATGGTTGGATCAATTTGAGCGCGTGGCGTCATTCAACAAGTGGGATGATGCGGCAAAAATTGGACACGTGTTCTTCTCATTGGATGGCTCCGTACGCACGTGGTACGAAAACTACGAGTTGTCCCTTACGACATGGGAGCTATTCAAGAGAGAACTATTGAAGGTATTCATCAGTGTCGTGAGCAAAGAAAGCGCCGAACGACTCCTCGAGTCCAGGATCCGGCTTCCGAATGAGCCCGTCCGCGGTTACGCCGAGGAGATGAAGCGCCTATTTCGCCGCGCCGACCCCGGGATGACCGAGGAAAAGAAAGTTCAGTTTTTAATGCGCGGCGTAAAAGAACAACTCTTTGCAAGCCTCGTCCGCCAGCCGCCAAAAACAGTCGAGGAATTCATGCAAGAAGCCTGCACGATTGAGAAGACCCTCGACGTCCGAGCTCGGCAGTACAATCGTCCTTCCTCTGCCTGTGCAATCCGTTCGGACACGCCGGCCACCACCAGCGACAGCTTGCGGGAAGTTATCCGCGAAATCGTCCGAGAGGAGCTACGCCGATTACTGCCATCCTCCCCACAGCCACAAGCAGCGACTCTGATGGACGTGGTACGGGAAGAAGTGCAACAGGCACTTGGCACCCCGACGGCCACAGAACCCCAGGCCATGACCTACGCCGCTGCAGTAAAGACTGCCCAGCCCCAACAACACCCACGTCCTCCCCGAGATGAGCCACTTGTTCCACAACGCCGCCTCCCAGCCCCCGCCCGCCCAACCTATGACCGACGCTCAAGCCCCAGGAAATGCGACGCCTGGAGGACTTCCGGCAACCGGCCGTTGTGCTTCCATTGCGGTGAGGCCGGCCATATTCTTCGTCACTGCCCGTACCGACGTATCGGTCTTCGAGGATTTGCGATTAATGCCCCACGACCACGCTTCGGGCAACGTCCGCAGGAAATCGACGAGTACCTGCGTCGAGAAGAGTAATAATAATAATAATAATTGGTTTTTTGGGGAAAGGAAATGGCGCAGTATCTGTCTCATATATCTTTGGACACCTGAACCGCGCCGTAAGGAAAGAGATATAGGAGGGAGTGAAAGAAGACAGGAAGAATAGGTTCCGTAGTGGAGGGCTCCGGAATAATTTCGACCACCTGGGGATCTTTAACGTGCACTGACATCGCACAGCACACGGGCGCCTTAACGTTTTTCCTCCATAAAAACGCAGCCGCCGCGGTCGGGTTCGAACCCGGGAACTCCGGATCAGTAGTCGAGCGCCCTAACCACTGAGCCACCGCGGCGGGGCAGAAGAGTACACGCCGAACCGCTTTTCGCGCTCACCATCGCCGTCAACCTCGCGCTTTGCGTCGCCACGCCGCAGCTACGCAGCCGCGGTACGAGGAAGGTCTCCCAGCCCCCGTAGGGGAAACTGTAGGCAGCAACCTCACCTCCAGAGGTTGCTCATGAGCGAAACGCCGAAGATCCTCCACCGACCACGCCCCATGAAGACGCTGCACCCGCGACGCCGCATGAAGAACCGGCACTCGCTGCACCGACGCACACAATGAGAACCCCGACCATGACGCAGGCTGCCTTGTAAACGACGCCGCCACCCAGAAGAGCTTCGACCACACGCCCCACCCGCGACTCGCATACGCGACGAAGCCGTGACGCGACGCCAAGAGCGACGTGCAGTGCAAGAGCCAGGACCTCTGACTTAAATGTGACTAACGACGGCCGGAAAGTTACCGCTCAGTCGACACAGGAGCCGATTACTCGGTGATGAATGGAACATTCGCTGCGCAGCTGAGAAAAGTCAGAACGGCTTGGGACGGCCCGAAAATTCGCACCGCAGGGGGCCACCTCATTACGCCATCAGGACGATGCTCAGCGCGAGTGACTGTCAAAGGACATACCTATCCTGCGACCTTTGTTGTGCTACCGCAATGCTCCCGCGAAGTGATCTTGGGCATGGATTTCCTTAATGAGAATCAGGCGATCATCGACCTGCGATCCAAGCTGATCACGCTTTCAACGGACGAAGCCATCGCTTCGATGAAAACTCGGGAAAGTCACGTTGCCCTGAGTGTCATGGAGGAAGAAGTGAGCGTCCCACCCCGATCAAGCGTTATCCTGACCGTAGGTGCCACGAAAGCCATTAACGGTGAAGCCATCATCGAGGGCAACATGCAATTGCTCCTAGACCGAGGAATCAGCATCGCAAGAGGCATCGCACATTTGCGCAATGGCCAGGCCGAAGTACTGCTGACTAACTTCAGCGAAGAATACCGGCACATTAACAGAGGAACGACGATTGCTTTCTTCGACGAAATATCTGACGTACGAGACTCCTTCGCCCTCTCCGACCCCTCCGCAGAAGATTCGCCTGACCAAGATAACTCGCCCACTTTCCACATCAACCCAGCCCTGCACCGGAACAGACAAGACCAGATCCGCAATCTGCTTCAAAGCTACAGTGAGTGTTTTTCGACATCGCCGAAGGTGCGACAGACGCCAATTGGCAAGCATCGCATTATAACGGACCAACACGTCCGAGCTCTCCGTCAAAGCCCTTACCGTGTGTCACCGCGAGAACGACAAGCCATCCGGGACCAAGTCGAAGTTAACAATGACGAATGCGGAATTTGATTTTTTTTTAAATCTTCATGCGTAGATTTCTTTTTGGTGTGGCTTTGGCGCGTCCGTGGTTGAATTACTTGGCGGCCTGTCTTCAATCAAAATTATTAGCTGTCAGTTCAGGCTGCGATTCGGGCATGTTGGTACAGATTCATTGTTAAGCAGCGCGGAAAGATCTTAGGACAGACGAAAGAAAGGACACGCAACACAAGCGCTGTCATAGAGGAGAGCCCACGGTACTAGAAATTACTCTAATTAAGGCTGTTACTTGGACAAGTTGCTAACTGAAGTCAGGGCATACGAAAGCTCAATCAGCGCTTGTGTTGCGGGTTCTTTCGTCTGTCCTGTGTTCCCGCGCTTTTTAACAATGAATTAGCCGTCAGTCCAGCCATAGCCCTGTAGTCTTCCGTGTCTTGCCTATTTTGCGCAGCATCTCTTTCTGACCGGGTTTCGTCCTCCAGAAGAATACACAGTATTATACAACGATAAAAAAGGAACGCCATCATGCTCATCCTACTGCTTATATTAAACTCGTGCGGAAGATAACTAGGTCATCCAAGACAGGCACCCAGTCTGGTGGCTCAGTTCGTGCCTAGAATACACCTCTTGAGTAGGTTGGAAACGATGATCTCACTGATATCTCAGAGGCTGTCGAGACTTAGCAGCATGAATATTTCATTTAGGATTCCTTCGACAGTGTCCATCGGGAGATAACGGATCTCATAATGGTCGAGTGGAAGCTCCGTTTTTTTTTAATCAGCGTGCTGCAGTATGTACCAAGAGAAAACGGCGTCCCAGCAGTTAATAAAAGCATGGTGCACAGCCTCTGACTTTTAACTCAAGGAGAAATTTGACCACGGGACAAAGGAGACATTTTGATGTAATTACTAGTTTACTCGTAAAGTCACACTGCGTAACTTTGAGGTACGTTGAGGAAACTTCAAGCTAAATTGTGTGAAATACCGAAAATCGATTCTGTGGCTTTTTCTGGCTGAGTCGATGCTCAGTTGGGCGGTATAGACGAGTTTACTGCTGAGAACAAGGGATTTAAAAAAGAAACCTTTTTTTCCCTGACACTTGATTCAAACTCGCGACGTCAATAATGAGGAGGACTCTGTGATCATCGTTTGCAAATGAGTGACGTTGTAGCGTGGCCTCACTGATCCGCGAAGGCACGCACACACAAAATGCAGTGACGTCGTTGAAATTTGCATACGAAAACGTTCACGGTGGCGACACATGTATTTCTTTTCGACTTTTTCTGTATTCTCAGAGCTCCGCTTTCCATGAAAGTACTATAACCTCTTTGCCTTTAAAACGCGGTACTTTATCTATAGAGGCCAACTTTAATTCATCCCCAGTGTCTCTTTTAGAGAAGAAAGGTTGGAGACCAGGTTTAAACATTTGCTATACAAATGGCATGGCGTCGATCGGTTCACTCGACTTTGACCTTCGTAGCAGTGCGTAGCCGGGCCGCTGCCACTGGCGGCTCTGCAGCATGGCGCTGTACTCCCCAGCGTTTCTGAGCAGGCGTCCTTGGACAACATGAAGAGGATCAGCAGTTCGCGTAGAAGCTTGCGTTGCTGTCGCTGGCCATTTTAGAGCTCCGATGGATGTTTCTTCTCATTCATCGCAAGTTGACTAGCAGTGACCAAAATCCGCGTCACAACGACACACGTTTTGCTAATAACAGTAACTTTTTACTCCCTAAACCTAACACTAATTATGGAAAGCAAACAGTTCGTTTTACTGCCACTACATTATGGAACTCATTACCAGTTAGCATTAAGCAATCATCTAATATTTGTGCCTTTAAATCCGCTCTTCGTCAATTTTAACAATCCCCCTAATAGTATTTTACTTGGTATATGGTACTGTACTAGTTTTGTCATTTATATCATTCAATGATTTGTGTTTTGTATTGGTCTGTATGCTATTAGGTGTGTAATAATTTTTCATTCAAATAAGAGTTTGCATTATTTCTCGTATTTCACTCACTGCTCTTTTGTGATGCCAACAACTTAAATTTTTTTGCATCTGCTGTCTAATTCTTTTTTCCAATTGTTCTTACAGGAGGTCCCGTCCACAGTCTCTGACTTTGGGACCTCCTTCTGTATTCCAGTGTTTTTATAACCTTGTACCATAAACATGTAATAAACGAACCTCGAACTGCGCATCTCTGCTGGCGTTATGAAGGCACGACTGATGCGCCAGCGAGTGACACGTTTTTGTTGTCGATGTGCGCGGTTTCTTTTATGCCGCCATAGTGAGTAGGTCATGGAGAAATCATGTGCGTTAACAGTAGCGTCCTCAGCAACCATCGCTGCCGCTGACGTGGATTAGTTCCCATTTCACGTTCAACGCTTACTCCTCACATCTCCGTGTGCTCAGGGGCACTCACATACACGGAGCATCGCGGAGAACCTGTCTGGCTTCATTCATTACGCCGGGGGCCCTCCGTGGCAGCAATTCCTCGCGAAAACGGGGGCGTGTTTGAAATGGCAAAGCGCCGATAAAGGTCTCGACAATATGCTGCTCGGCGCTAAGAATTACTAAAGTTCTTGGCCGAATATTTCGAACCAATACATCCTTAATTTACTGCCTGCATCTTATTTATTTGTTCGGAAATACTGTCAGTCCCCAGGAGGATTTTTAAAGGCACGGCACATAACACATACAAAATGTCAGACAATATATGAAAGGATGTTCAGCAGCAAGAACAGTAATTTGTAAACGAAAGAAAATGCTGTAAGAAATAAACGAAGAAAGAAAATGTTCAATTAAATTAATAACCATAACGAATCGTTGTTAGATAAGAAGATACAGCATCAATAATGACTCAAAGAAACTGCTGATACCTATCAATAAAATGTTATAGTGAATATATATCTGATTAAATACCTAAATTGTGCAAAATAGTTAAAGAACGTAGTACAATTTTCAAGTCATTACTGTATACTTATGTGGAACCTGCGAGCATAACATTCAAGAATTTATGTGAAAAAAATCCTCCACTAAGTTAACAAATTCATTGATTGTTGAACTGTGTGAAATTGATGGTTTCAAGCTTTTCCACTCCCCAACTGCAAAAAGCTTCTCAGTGCAAAAAAACCTAGGCAAGTTCTTATGGATAGTGACACGGCTGCGATTTTTCAGTCCGAGTGCGTTCGGAATACCTCTCACTAACTCATCAAAGTGACATCCAGCTTTGCATAGTGAGAAATTTATAACGATTGCATTAAATTTTCAGTCTGTAATTACTGTTTACGGCTACAGAACTTAATGACGCACTCAAACGGACTCATTTCTTCGATGTTTGAACGCCCCGGAAAAAGCAGCAGAAGACTGCTTCCTGAGCTCGTTTCGGGCGCAATACTATGAAAAGCGCTTCGAAGGGTGATAGCAATTTACATTCTTTAATACGGGGGGGTTAAAAAGAAACAGTATAGCGATACACGTACGAGGCCCGAATTACGGACAGAACCGCGCGTTTTGGGGGGGGGTCCCTGCTTCATGTCGCGTTCAACTGCGCGTGTGTTCTGCGCCTCGGCCACGCAGTCCGCTGCTGACAGATGCTCACCTCGCAACCACCTGAGAAGGTAGTGGTCAGTGTTCTCCGGCTTGGTGACGTCAGACAGTCTCTTGCGAAACTGCGAAAGGAAAAAAAAAACAATGAAGTGGAAACGCTGGTGACAGCTTATACTGACGCCACATCCCAATGTGCCACCTTACACAGTTTCAGGCAGCTTTCATTCGGAAAACATTTTCAGAGACTATTCTTGAAATTCAGCCGTGGAAAGTAGATTGTTCAACCTCACTGCGGCGCCGTCCTGGTACCAGAGTCCTTGTATTCAAGGACTCTGGTTGTGTACTGGCAAGATAATGAGCGGAAAAAAAGAGACGTGAAATTGAAGTCTCATTGCTACAAAACGCATCGAAATTCGCTTTAAGGGAGAATTTTCTGCACTTCATGGCACATATACCCTAAAAACGTCGCAGGAACGATGTCTGCAAGCACCATTTTCATGACAGTAATAGCCACCGGTTGGCACCGCTTGTAACTGCGCGCAGTGAAACTATTGTTGTTGAAAGATTGGCGTACACTCTGTATTTCCAATTTTCATGGTAACGGCTCGCTGTCAAGGGGTGCTACTTGTTTCTATAGTGACAGTGCCATGGTTAACCAGAATGTGGAGAAAATGTGCATATATGAGAGGGGCAGCTGCCGGGTTCGCTCTAGACTCTGTGTATACCAACTGTGTCGCGCAGACGTGTCGCGAGTAAGGTCTCTCTGCGGCAGAGTTATACTGAATCAAGAGGAATGCGGCACCCCCAATTTAGGCGGAACAAAAAAATAATGGACGGTACATGACACAACTCCTAACAACATTCACTCGATTTGAATTGGAAAGAACGCTTTGCGTCTTTTAAAACATTGATCCATTTTAGCTGGAACGCCCTGTATATGTGGGTGTACAATAAGGACGGCGTTGAGGTCCCATAAACAATTTTTCTTTTCAAATATTTTTTATATGCGATGGGAAAATGTGTCGTCCCAAAGGAATGGGCCTTAGTTTAGCAAAGAAGTCTGTAGTTTTTTTTGAAAAAAAAACAAGAAACATTGTATGCGTTTCATTTTTCGATTTGCGAACGCAAGTTTGGATCCTCGCAGAACCACAAAACATCTTTCGTGGAATCTGAACCTTTTCTTCGGTAGTTAATTGAAACTTGCCTGTGCGATGCATAGCATAAGGCCATTTTAGTTCATTGAATTTCGTAGAAAAAAAGAAATGCTAACATTGCTCAAAAAGTTGAACGACCAGGGAAGGCCAGTTTCAGGACAATAATGGGCGAAAAAAGTTTTAGGAGCTTATTTAGAAATTTTTTTTCAGTATTTATCGCTCCATTCTACTACCGCCAGGAAAAAATCTTACTTGTTTTTGGCTGTGTGCTGAAATCTGCGGGAATTACAAAATTTAGAAATATGACCCAATTCGACTCGACTTTAAAAAAAAATCATGGCCGATTTTTAAAATTTTTCTAAAAGACCTTCAGTACCTGGTAATTCTGGAGCAACAGTAAAGTATTGCAATATATTCTTGAAGACTATAAAATTGAATGCTTAATGCAGGATATATTGCATTCTCTTACAGTAACCGCACGACATTGTCCGTTAAAGGTTGTAAAGGTCGCTAATTCAACATAGAACTGAGCGCGTATGGTTGCATTTTAGTCTGCATAGTTGCAGAATGCCAGAAACGGCTTTGAAAGCATGTTTTGTTTGACCAGGCGACCTTTGGAGGCGAGGCCGCCAGACGCCGTATCGTCGACAAGCTGCCACCGACGCTCCCATCGAATCATATCGAAACGAGGTCGGCGACGGGAGGCCTTGGTCACGGCCACCTTGATCGGCGCGGGGTTAGGTAATGTCTCGGTGGACATAACTGTTCTTATCGCCACTCAAGAGGTTAGAATTTTATTAGATATAAGGGCGGATTACTCTCTTAGCGGAAAGCCGGCAACGACCCTAAAGAAATCACGACGCCATGGCCAGGAGCGGAGATACGTTTCGCTGAAGGCCATGTTACGTCACTTGGTGTGCGTACAGCCAGGGTTACAGTGCATGGCTGCACACTCGTTTCGCGTCTCTACTTATCTCGTTCTGCACGAATGAAGCCGATGAGGTATCCTTGGGATCGACTTTCACCGAGAGCACGATGCAACTGTAGACCTTCACAATCGCCTGGGGACGTTAGCAACCGAAATAAATCAGAAAAGCCTGAGAGGAATGGTTTCAGAGCTGCACTGCAAGTCGTCGATGATTACGTCACAGTGCCACCACGCGCCAGCATCCTCCTTACATGAATATGGTACCTGAACTATGTCAGTTATCTGAACATGGCTACACGTTCCACGGTACAACCATAGCCTAGGTGGGCCATGTTGAGGTAGTTACTGAATGCTTTGCTTTTGAGGAAACCACGCCTAGAGTCGAACTAAATGCAGTGAACGGCGTCTACATAAACACAGCGCTTATGCAAGAAGCAAAGAGGGAACTTCAGCAATTCTTGCTTAAGTTTAGCGCGCGTTTGACGTCATCCCATCGTCTAAAGTACGGCAAACGTCCATCGTTAAACATCCCACGAAGATGCTGGACCCATCCACTAGCAGCCCTACTTTGCGTCCCAAAGGAGAGAGCGGTTGTCCAAATGCAAATCAAAGAGATGCTGGAAGACGGCGTCATCCAACCGTCAAGCAACTATGGGCCATCTCCAGTCATCCTTGTAAAAAAGAAGGATGGAATACTGCACGTCGGCTACAGGAAACTCAATAGTGTGACAAAGATAGACGCGTTCCGTTGCCGCGTATAGATGACTCAATCGACAGACTTCGCCTCAGGAATAGCCTCAGCATTGGTTACCGACAAATAGAGTTTGATGAGACGGACTGAAAGAAGCGTCTTCGTCTCACTGGACGGGCGCTAAGAATTTCATGTGCTCCACTTCGGACTCTGCCGTGTTCCTGCAACGTTCCAAAGAATGATGGAAACTGTGCTCGTCGCTTTGAAATGGCAGACATGTCTTATTTATCTCGAAGACGTAATTTTTCGACAAAGGTGAACCCGCCGCGGTGGCTCAGTGGTTAGGGCGCTCGACTACTGATCCGGAGTTCCCGGGTTCGAACCCGACCGCGGCGGCTGCGTTTTTATGGAGGAAAAACGCTAACGCGCCCGTGTGCTGTGCGATGTCAGTGCACGTTAAAGATCATCAGGTGGTCGAAATTATTCCGGAGCCCTCCACTACGGCACCTATTCCTTTCTTCTTTCAGTCCCTCCTTCATTCCTTCCCTTACGGCGCGGTTCAGGTGTCCGGTGATATATGAGACAGATACTGCGCCATTTCCTTTCCCCAAAATACCAATTATTATTCGACAAAGGTGAAGGAACACCTGCACCGCCTCGACACAGTCTTAGAGGCCGTCCGGCCAGCCAACCTCTACCTCAAAGCACAAAAACATCATTTTGATTTCACCGAATTAAAGTATCTGGGGTCCATCGTCAGTGCTGATGGTATCCGAGTTAACCGTGAGAAATGGGCTGCCGTTGCGTCCTATTCAGTTCCCACCGACAAAAACGCAGTGGTTATGGTTATGGTGTGTCACGTCTCTCTCTCTCTCTCTCTCTCTCTCACACACACACACACACACACACACACACACACACACACACACACACACACACACACACACACACACACACACACACACACACACACACACACACACACACACACACACACACACACACACACACACACACACACACACACACACACACACACACACACACACACACACACACACACACACACACACACACGCACACACACGCACGCACGCACGCACACACACACACGCACGCACGCACGCACGCACGCACGCACGGACAGCCATTCAACAGTTCGTCGTACAGCGTTCCGGGTGGTGTCATGCGCGCGCGTGTGCGTGTGGGGGGTGGCATTTAATGCACCCAGGGGCAGTAACACTTTCGCAGTGCTACACGTAAGCAGTCTTCGCTTTATTCACTTTAAAGACCTTTCTAGAGAATATTACATATAAGGTGGGTTAATATATTCATCAAGTGCCATGAAATATAAGTGGTGACAGCATCTAATAATACAGATGGACGCATGATTACTGCGATATCGGTGGGTTTCTCTGCCGAATTTCATGCTCTGCATGGACGTATTGGGTCGAAATGATGATGATGTTGCTGCTGCTGCTGATATTCGCTGGAGCCTCAATTTCTCTACATTCGCAAATAACTGCATATTCCGCAGCCTGAAAGAGTTTCACAATACTTACGCTGCAACAGCGTGTTCTGCAGGTTTTATCCTACCTTTCCCTCTATAGCGTTTTGAAAGCTACAGTACGATGATGCCACTGTACCCTGAATACGTAATAAATATATACGTCACATTTTATTCGGTTAGGAAACGGGCTTCGGCAGGGCATGAAACGCGGACAGCAGATAGGCTTTCGGTAACGGTGGTGCGGATTCCAAGAGAAGACAAATGTAGCGAGAGGGCGACAGAAGATGAGACGTGTAGATAAGATTACAAAGTCTGCGGGTGTCCATGGGTTGCTCGTAGCTGGCGCAAGTCCACGGTCATTGAAAGTCACAGATGAAGTCTTTCGCATGCAGCGAACGTGAGCTGATGATGATAGTGGCTAGCCACGTTGACAAATGTGGTATGCCCTTCAACCACAGGTGTAATTGAATAAGGAATTTGACGGCACAGTGCTACATTTTGCCTCATACTTGTAGCAAATAAGCCGAAAGAGAAGGAATTTTGATGTTTGGAAGGGCAAAAAGGGGGCCGAGAAATACTGGCTTGCTACTCTGTAGTGGGGAAGAGGAAGAGGAGAAGAATGAGGGTCGTGATGAGGGGCGATGTGGTGACCAGAAGAGATGCGAGAATATGTACACGCAGATTTGGTGGCATCAAATCCGCGAGTCGAGGCCCGTGTAGCTCAAGAAGTGTGAAAACGCCCACGTGGCCTGCCATGGACAGCGAATATTACACGCAGCTTGCTTGATCGGCGTCGCATCGTATCGCAAGCTTCGGGATGGCAGCAAGGTACGCGATGCGCGTGCCGGCCTACTCGTTCGCGTTCATGTATACACCGCGCGTTCGCCGTCGCCCCGGAAGACGAAGCGTGGCCGCTCAAGTATTGCCTCTGTTTACCTGCCCGTCAGTGGCACGTGTGAGACACGCCGCAAGGCCGTTTCGGAGGGCAGGAGTCTCGCGCGCGTAGGCCGGCTGCACCCTTACGTAAATTATACCGCCGCATGGAATCCACGTGGCTCTGTTTAGAGGTTTATCCTGTCTCGCGGTCGCTTTCGAAACAACACGCACTTGTGGGGAAGCGTGCCGTTGTGGCCTTTTCCGAAGGTCGTCGACGAGCGGTGACCTCGGCGCGCTTGGAGTCTCTTTTTTCTCTCACTGACGCTTCTGCAGGAGCCTGGGTGGACGTGACACAGTGGCGCTTATACGATCGCCACGGGCAGTCAGGCTATAATCGAGAAAACCGGCTCAGCCCAGTGTCCGAGTGGACGTTTTCCTTGTGATCCCTGATGCATACGCTGGCCGTGGTCTCTCGACCTTGAGTGTAAGAAAGAAAGAAAAAAAATTGCTGTCTTTCTATTCCCCCTTTCCCTCTTCGCTGTGGAGCATTAGCGCCACTTACGTGCTCTCTCTCGCACTCTCGCTCCGTCTATCATGAGCGCCACGTTCCAAGTGTCCGCGCGCGATAAACGCAGATTACGCCATTTCGGATTGCGGAACTTGTTTTCAACGGTTGCTTATGGCGGTTACGCTTTTCACCCGGCCAGGTGAGCAGCCCCGGCTGTGAGGGAGAACGTATACTGTTTCAGACAGCCTTAAGGATCGCGTTAACTGAAATAATAAAATATTTAACTCAGGTATACGGTGGGTAGAAAACCTAGAACGACTTAGAAAGACAGCTTGTTAATGAAAAAGCAGAGATTTTAGCCAGCAAGCTTCTTTTTATAGTGAATATGGTTCAAAGGAGATAAGGGTGGAAGGATTACTGTCTAAACAATTGTAAAAGAAAAAAATTGAGTAAAAAAATTAACTATGGTCCTTGATATTGGGTAAAGACATTTCATAGTTTTCTAAAAGTCAATATTATTAGGATAACCGTCCACATTTTATACCGCGATAATAGATTCTTCCATCTAATATGCAGACCACTCCGAAAGAGTGAGTCTCAAAGTTTAGTTTAGTATTGGGGGCTTAACGTCCCAAAGCGACTCAGGCTATGAGAGACGCTGTAGTGAAGGGCTCCGGAAATTTCGACCACCTGAGGTTCTTTAACGTGCGCTGACATGGCACAGTACATGGGCCTCTAGAATTTCGCCTCCATAGAAATTAGACCGTCGCGGCCTGGATCGAACCCGCGTCTTTCAGGCCAGCAGCCGAGCGCCATAACTGCTCAGCCACCGCGGCGGCCAGTCTCAAAGTTTCAAGCGGGAAATAGTTGCCAAATCGTGGAATCATATCCTGTTCCAAGCGGTAGTGTTAGCCTTTTGTAAATGCAGAATTCAGGTGAAGCTGATGATGGAGAGCTTCCAGGTGACGAACGAGATAGCCGACGCGGAAGCCTTGATTGTAGGTTTTGGTTAATGGATTGACGCCGAAGACGAGAGTTTCAGAATGAAAATCAACACGTTACGGACTTATTTTCGGAAAATTTCGTTCAGCACGATGACTTCAGCTTTTCATCGCCCAAGCCTACCAGGTTGGTGTTCCATTCCGCTTAAACAGTTCTGAGTAGCATACCAGGCTCAGTTGTGTCGCATGGTTCATGCAAGAGCGGTTAACCTTGCTAGTAGTTACTGGCCGTTGTGCAACAAGAAAGTCGATACACGTGTAAGAAAGACCTTCAGCTCCGGAACTTTACCGGCCTGGCACTCAAGGAAAAAGACATCAACCGCTGAACGCCCAACGCTCGTGTTTGCGCTTTGAGACTCTGACGATTGCAGGCCGTCTTGGCAAAATACTGCGACATAAATTTTCTTGATACGCCAGTTAACAAGGACCGAAACGGCTTTTAACACGAATTGGCACTGAGCAAAAAATTCACGAAAAACCCCCAAATGAGCAACCTAGGTGGCAGGGGAGGGGGGAGGGGGGCTATGGAACGTGACCCTGTGGCCAGTTAAATAGACTCTGGGCCCATGGGCACCAATACCGGGCCTTGTTGGCATTAGCCGACACCGGCATGCACATGTAATATCGGGTCGAAATGAGACGCGAACACGGGAACGCGTGGCCTCTGATTAATTTTGGTACACTGCACGCCGTCTAGCAGCGTCCGCGGTAAGCTGCTGACGTGTGCACTGGGTTTGTGGCTCTGTCCCTAGCCGCGCTATGAGGAGCCATCGCCCGATTTTCCGCCTGACATCAGTGATTCACAGAATTAGTGACAGACATCACGCACAAGCCGCCGTCACTTGCACGCCGATAGCCGAGTGAATTTGGCAGTCGAAGCTTTGTCATCGCACAGCGTGATAACGCGGCCATCGAAAGGACAGAAACCGCAACTCCGTCCCGCTAGCCCGGACCGTGGGCATGGGAAGCGTCGGTATCGAAGCGGCGTGGCTAGTGTCATGCAGGCGCTAGACGAGAATTGCCATATTTCGGAAAATCGGCCGATGCCTCCACACAGGGCGCCTAGGGACAGAGCCACAAACCCAGTACACACGTCAGCAGCTTATCGCGGACGCTGCTAGACGGCGCGCACTGTACCAAAACTGACCAAAGGCCGCGCGTTCCTGTGTTCACGTCTCATTCCGACCCGATAGTACCTATAACCCTCTTATGCCAAAAGGCATATTTGTGTGCTAAAAAATAAATAAATGATTGGTCGCGAGCGGCTGCTCGGGAAGAGCAACGTGGGTCTCACAAGGCCCGCCAATAGCCGCACCTGCCATTGCATGCAAGGCAGTGGCGCATCGCTTAACCCCTGCCACACTGCGATATGAGGGGCGTGAGAACTCCCAGAGATCTACGAGTGTATTGTAGGGAGTGACAAATTCCGCATAGATAGATAGATAGATAGATAGATAGATAGATAGATAGATAGATAGATAGATAGATAGATAGATAGATAGATAGATAGATAGATAGATAGATAGATAGATAGATAGATAGACAGACAGACAGATAGATAGATAGATAGACAGATAGATAGATAGATAGATAGATAGATAGATAGATAGATAGATAGATAGATAGATAGATAGATAGACAGATAGATAGATAGATAGATAGATAGATAGATAGATAGATAGATAGATAGACAGACAGATAGATAGATAGATAGATAGACAGATAGATAGATAGATAGACAGATAGATAGATAGATAGATAGATAGATAGATAGATAGATAGATAGATAGATAGACAGACAGACAGACAGATAGATAGATAGACAGATAGACAGACAGACAGATAGATAGATAGACAGATAGATAGATAGATAGATAGATAGATAGATAGATAGATAGATAGATAGATAGATAGATAGATAGATAGATAGATAGATAGATAGATAGATAGACAGACAGACAGACAGACAGACAGACAGACAGGCAGACAGACAGACAGACAGACAGATAGATAGATAGATGGATATATATATATATATATATAATATATATATATATATATATATATATATATATATATATATATATATATATATATATATATATATATATAGACAGACAGACAGATAGATAGATAGATAGATAGATAGATAGATAGATAGATAGAGAGGAGGAGGGAAAGGCAGGGATGTTAACCAGAAAGGAAATTCCGCATATATGAGCATTAAACCATTAACGCTATCGCCTCATACCCTTAAGGCGGAGCCTAAGGGCCCCCTCGAGTTTTTTGTGGCGCTAGGGGAGCTGTATTACTCCTTGCATATGGTAAAGATTTGGCACGTGTTGAAGACACGATTGTCGAGTATGATCATGTAGTCTGTAAGACTGTACGCTGGATGAGCTCATAATTAAGCTTAACGGAAAACCTGCCTTGTTATGAACAAGTCAGACCATGTCAAAGGGAATGATAGGGCGCCTACTCCGATGCAGGTGTTTTGTATGTCGGGTCATAAATTTCCTATCACTTATGCACCGTTCGCCTTCTCTTTACGGTGCTTTTGTTAAGAAACTATGTGCGTAGGCCAGCGCCTGGATTACTTTTTAGAGATTTAGGTTCGCGGATGAAATGTTTATTTTTATCGGGAGTGACAACGGTGACTTTCTCTCTGATTTAGCCGTATTGCTTACCAACATTGAAAGTTGTTTTGAATTGTAAAAGGTAGCGTATGAAGTCCCCGAAGGTGATGTTATCAAGTCTCTAGGCCCAAAAGTTCTTCACCGCTAATGAGTGCTTGAATTGTCAGCTCCAAAGCATTAAGCCCTCCATGCCTATCCATGAACTGGGAGTCATTACAAATGAGAATAACAAACATTGACCTCTCAAATTCGACTGAGAAATCCTGCGAGCGTCGGTTGCCAAGGGACTTCGTCGGAGAAACGTAATGCCCATCTTGTGCGTGTTGCCTCTGCCTCTGATACTTGCGGTTGCGAAGCCGCTACTCAGAGGGATAAAGAGAACACGTGGCAACCAACTAGCCCGCGCTAAAATAAGGCCAGCTCACAGGAAGTGTTATGTGATTCCGTGTATACACGCGTTATCCCGCAATCGTAAACCGATTCTTCTAAAGGTTGACGTGGAAGCTGTCTTGTCTGCTATGAAGTGGCTGGCTAGGCTTTTGTCCTATGACGCCCTCGGTTGCACAAGATTAGAAACAATGCAGCGGTCGAGGCTAGAGCAAGTACGCAGACTGAAATGAGGTCATTGACCTCAGCGGCTGAAGTGAGAATACATTCGATGGAGCAGCCCAGGCATCGCCGACAATACACTGCTTCGGAACAACAGGTCAGGAGCGAGTGAAACCCAACTTGAGGAGGGTTACGATCAGCAAAAAAAAAAAAAATGTTTACAGCGATTCCGCAACAGCTATAATGTTTTCTACAATCAATGAACACCACTGAGTAATGAAAAGCGCACTATAAGCTAGTTATTCTACAACAGAACGCTTTTTGGGCATTCACTTCATTTGTTAATAACTGCTTTGCTGGCTTAGTGGCTATGATGTCCGGCTGCTAAGCCTTAGGTGGGGGTCGAATCCCGGTAGCACCGGGAATTTTGGTGAAGGCGAAAGAAAAAACGGCCGTGTTTAAACACTCGATGCGGTCGAAATTAATCCGGAGACCTCCACTACGGCGTCTAAAATGGTGCATCTGACACACACACGCTCACACACGGTCGCAGCATCAAAAGACCTTAAATAGAGATCACGCTTAGCTTAAATAGCCGAAGCGCCGTCCAGTGGTGCCAGCGACATCCATCATAACCAGAGGCTTTGAGCCGAAATTTGTGTTGTGGTTTGAAATGTTGCGTGTAGAGTAGCGACAAATGCAGTTCACACCAGTGTACTGAGATCGAAAATGACGTACGCGTCATTATGTGCGTATAGGATCGCTCTTCATAGTGTATGATTGTCCACAATCTTGATGGTCTAAATAGGCACAAGGAGCTCTCTTCACTTGCATATGTTGATCTGCAAAGATGACTAACGGCAGTCTGATTTCAAGAGCGAACAATGCTTTGTACATGATTTCCTTACTATAATAGCGTCCATCGCTACATAAACATATGGTGATGTGGTGCTTTGTTAATCATGGCGGTCGGAAAATTAGTTTTGATTTGAATTATATCTCATTCTGAATACTTTATTCCGTCTTCATTGAGCCACACCCCCACTAAGACTCTAAAATTTGTCACAGGAATAGGCAGATCATAAGAATGCAGCAGAAGAGGTCGGAAAGAACTGCTGTGTTACAAAAAATTCGAAATGCAATAAATTCATTTCTCCCACAACTTAGAAAGTGTAAACCTAAGGTGGCGAACTTTAAGCACAAAGTTATTTATTGGAAACTTGCCTGGAAAAGTAAAATGCTTGGCTTTCTTTTTTACTTATAGAAAAAAAAGACATAAAGATCTGTAATTATCTCCGGAAGCACGTGCTTTGAAGTAAATATCTTAGTTACAAAAATGCCTAGCTTTATAAATAGAATAAAAGTTCTAGGGACTGTAGAATAACTTGCTTTTAAAGTAAGTTGGGTCAGATTAGTGTCATTTTGGACCCCTGTAAGGTTACACTAGAAAAAAAAAGCTTTAGTTTAGTCAGATACAGGGTGTGCAGGAGTGTCATTCTCAAGGGCCTTGATGTTACGTTGTTTTTAAAGTTCACTGTTACGATGAACCACGCCGCTTTCGCGGTGAACATTTGCAAGCACAAGCCACCTACTTCTTCTTCGAATTTGTTTATTCTTTCGTTCTGTCACTTAAAGAAAAATTAAAGGCTCATTGTAAGTGATCATCAACAGCAAAAAAGTTTGAGCCAATAGGGCTTTTAAAGAACAAGCGCCATTATATTCGTAGGCTGCCCATGTATGCAATCCTCCTCAAAGCCGCCATCTTTGATCAATTTAGACACCTCTTTGGACCATAAAATCACCTCTACCTTTGATCTTATTATTGAGTCGCATAGCCCCTCCGTTGCCTGGACAATTCTTCTGCTTCGCTATCTTTTCTTATCACAACGTTTATCTGTATTTTAAAGAACACATCTGGCTTGTGGCGGTGCTCAGTTCCCTGCTTGCTCGTTTCAGGTTTTTGCCGTCTGTTAGTCCAGCCCAAAGTTCTCTTAATGTTATAATTGCCGACGTCGCTAACCAAGTCTCTTATTGATGAAATTTAACAATAGGGGGACGTCTGCTTCGTGTTGGACGGGCGAGACCTCCATGTTGTGGCAATATTTGACGAAGCATTTTGTCTTCTGTGAGCGCATGTTCTTGCACGGTCGAACTGCCCAACCTTTATGCTTCTACTGCACTTTCAGTACTTGTTTCAGTCAGGTTCGCTTTTATAGAATGTAAATTACACTCGGCTCCCTCGGATAAAGCAGAAAATTTCTTTTTAACTAAAAGTCTCATAAAACAGCAGTTTACTCTCACTCAAAATGCGCTTATCTGCTCCTTCTTTACTTCTTTCTCTCTTTCCATTTTCAGTCTTTGGCAACATAGACCTCGAGCTTCTGGGGTTACTGCAGCTCTTTTGTGGCGTTTTAATTTTCTAACTGGGGCATAGTGTGAAGTTTTTTCATTTTTGTTAACTCCATTTTGCATTTTCCATGCCCACTCCATATCCATGCTTTCACGATGTGAAGTATTCGCAATTTTCATGCTTTTTCATCAGGTTAACTTAATTAACAATACTGCTAGATCATTCCTGGCGCTTCTATAGAGCTTCGGATTCAGTTTTTTGGTACATTGATTTTGTGGAAGGTGGTGAGAGCGAACACAAGACATTTCAGAAAGAAGAAGACGAGCACAGGCGCTTCACAAAGCGCTTCACGACCACAGTACAATTCACAGCTTTCCGTAAGAGACATTTTTGGAGGGTATACGGCATGATTTCGAGCTGCCTTTCTGGTGGCCGCCACTTTACGCATACACTTCAGCTATACTTCCAGATGGAAGTCACTGGTTAAAGTAGTGAATTGCATTTTTGCTGCGCTTTCTCTCATTCCATTTTCAGTCTTCGGTAACACAGACCCCACGATTTTCTGTGGTCACTGTACTTAACATCTTGCAAACTAATCTCGAGCAGTGCTCTTTTATGCTGTTCTAATTTTCTAATTGGGGCAGCATAGTGTGCATTGCGTTTTTACTGCTCTTACTTCTACTTAACAGCTTGGCACAACATTTGTACCGTTTTGTTGCCGTATTGCTTGAAGCTTCTGCACGAGCCTTTCTGCGAAGTGCGAAAGTGCCCATATCATAACTGCATTTGCTGGATACGTATAAGCAGAGAGGCCTTTCACCCTCATTTATACTCGTGACGTCATGACACACACACCCACCCACACTGCGCGATCCTCGTTTCGGGGTGAATAGTGGTGTAGCCCAGCTTCAGGGATCCGTGCGGAAAAGACTGTCTTTACGCAGAGCACTTCGCCTGCGAAAACCGTCGGTGTTGCGACACCTGTATTTCGTTTTTTACAACCTTATAAATATCCGTTTTCAGTGAGACGCTTTTATATCGTTAGAACGCGGTAATCTATCGATAGAGGCCGACTTCGACTGTCCAGTGCTCTTTGAACCCTAATCGAGCGACAAAATGGCGCTCAAAGCCGCATCCAGAACCGCATGCCACTCGGGAATGCACGCGTCATGTATGCACCCTTTTCTGCGCCACTTGGACTTGAGCAGCGAGGTGTCTCTTGTTCTCCGCTGCCGCGCAGTCATAGTTCATAATGACTGCCTAAATGTCCGGAGGTGGTCGCCGCGCTGACTGCCCATTCTTTATCTCAAGCCATAACGGTCTTTTTCGCCCCGTGCTTCCTCTGCACCTCTAGAAGCGGTATGTTTGCAGGAGATAGCCTGAAGTTTCGCGAGCATCCTCTGCTGCCTACGTCAATAGCGTGCGGGATATGATAGGTAAACAAGCGGAGGCGTCGAAAAGGGTTTTCACGCAATTAGCTAACACTTTTGGGTGTTTTCTGGCTGCAAAGGCCTGTCACGTCTCCTTACTGATTAGTCGGTTAACCTTTATTTATTTTGTCATACTCGCGTAATCAAAATAATCATCACTGGCCTGACTATAGTCCACTGCAAGACAAATGCCTCTCTCGTGTCTCTGCAATTAACTCCGTCTTCATCAGCTGTGACCCTTATCCTTGCAGCCTCTACCTAATCTCATTGGCGCATCTGACTCTCGGCTGTCCTTGCTTTCTTTAGGTATTCATTCCGTTACTCTTACGTAACCACTGGTCATATCTTTTCTTCACATCTTACCTTCGCTCGACTTTGAATAGGATATTATCACACTGAGTTTTCCGACTAACCCATACCGCTCTTCTCCTGCCTCTTAACGTTACTTCATTCATTTTGCTTCCCACAACTCGCTGCCCTACCCTCGACTTAATTTATTTTTATTTATTTATTGTACTCCTCAGGGCCAGAGGAATTACAGAGGGGGAGTGGAAAAAACAAGAAGAAAATTAGAAAAATACGCCAGAGAGACAAATTTAATTAACGCAGTATGGGGTGATGGTACAATTTGTAAAACAAATCGATACGAGACACTTTGCGACGAAGTGACAGCAATGGAAGAGAAATACTAGATTTCATTGTAGTTATGCTTGCAGTGCGGTTGTAATCAGTGAGAATGAAATGCACAGAGTTATTTTGGACCATCCCAAGAGCAGTAATATGAATGTCATAAGTAGGATGCCAGACTGATGTTGCATACTCCAGTTTGGAGTGAATTAGTATTTTATATAGCAAAAGTTTCAATGAAGAAGGAACGTTGAAGAAATTTGGACGTAAGTAACCTAGCATGCAATTAGCATTATTGATAACGTGTTCGATGTGAAGAGACCAGCTCAGGTTATCAGTGATGTGAACGCCAAGGTATTTATATGATATTAAAGACTCTAAAGAAATGTTATCAATGTAATACGAAGAC
Source organism: Amblyomma americanum (assembly GCA_030143305.2). Lineage (NCBI taxonomy): Eukaryota > Metazoa > Arthropoda > Arachnida > Ixodida > Ixodidae > Amblyomma > Amblyomma americanum. The sequence goes on along the minus strand of JARKHS020034396.1, from coordinate 76,478 downwards.
GGGGTGGTAGATTTTTTTTTGAAACACGCAAGACTCTGCATTTGTTAATGTTTAGTTGCACTCACCATTTCTTGCACCAGTGAGCAAGAGTGGTAAGGTCGGACTGAAGTAGACAGTTGTCATTAAGTCAAAGTCAAATTTATTTTTCTCCGAGAGGAAGAAAGGGGGCAACGGAAAAAAGCTGCACATGCGCAGCTTGATGAAGCCCGGCCCCCTTGGGTACAGTTCAGCAGCAATTCAAGAAAAATAAACAAAGGACGCTCAATGACAAGCATTGTACAAGATATATACATATGGACGACAATGTCAGGGTTTTATACGTGAGATGCAAAAAGTAAGCGGCTGACATAATACAATGCACGTGGTACAGGGCGTAGTTGCAGCAATATGTAAGCAAAAATGTCGTTAGCTGCACGATATAAAGAAAAAAGGAAGGGATATAAAATCATACAGGTGGGCAATAGTGCAGCGGAGGATAAGAAATGAAGCCAGAGACAATGGTGAGGGTATTAACAGAAAGCGGATGCATTACGATCTAATTTTTTGAAAAGTGAGCGTGCAGATTCTGTATGTGTATCAACACCAACGCGACTGAGTGCGTTCAAGAGGACGGCGATGTGGTACGATAAAGATTGATTGCCATATGTTGTGCGGCAGAAACGTTCGACCCATGAATTATTGTGTCTGGTGTTATGACTATGAGTGCGCGTGTCAAGGTTGAATAGCTGAAGAAAATACTGATTATTGGTGCGAACAGCAGTCTTGTACTGGCAAAGAAGGCGGAACGAATACATGGTTTCAATTGGAAGTATGCGATAGGATACGAAGTATGCGGACGTATGATCACGGTATGAAATATTCGCAATGGCTCGAATTGCGCGTTTTTGACATATTTTTAGTTTATGAATGTTTTCTTTGGATGTGGTCGCCCATACAAGATGACAATAATTAAGTGCAGATAAAAATAAGGCGTTGTACACCATCCTTTTTACTTTTGTAGGTAATATATGCCGATTCCTACTCAATATTCCCGCGATTCTGTTTAATTTGTAGCAAACGTGTTCAATGTGCTTATCCCAGGTTAGGTTTTCTGAGAAAAAGACCCCAAGTGATTTAACGTGCATTCGTATATCAATTTCATCATTCGCTAGAAATAGCTTTTCTGTGGGAGTGACAGTGGTGTTTCTTGCACGAAAAAGTATTGCTTGAGTCTTTTTTACATTAATTCTCAGAAAGTTATTTTCGGACCAACGCTTAACAAACTGTAATGCTATATTTGCTGTGTGTATCAAATTGTTTGGGTTATCTCCGGTAATGAAGAGCGCGGTATCATCTGCATATCTAATCCATTGTACCTCGCTTATATTGGAAAAGATGTCATTTATGTAAAAAACAAATAGGAGGGGACCGAGAATACTGCCTTGAGGGACACCGGAAGTAAGTTTTTTGACGCTGGAATTTTTATTATTATGGCTAACATACTGAGAGCGGTGTTTAAGGTACGATGATAAGAGAGCATTAGAATTTCCCCGTATGCCATAATGCTGAAGTTTCATTATTAACGTTTTGTGACACACGCAATCAAATGCCTTTGAAAAATCTATATATATGCCTAAAACTAGTTTCTTATGCTCTAGAGCGTTAATAATGATTTCTTTTTGCGTTAAAAGAGCTGATTCTGTGGATTTTTGTTTCAGAAAACCGTGTTGGCAAGGTGAAATGAGTGAATGCTTGCCTAAAAATGAATAAAGACGAATGTGCATAATTTTTTCTAAACCTTTAGAGAACACTGGGAGAATTGAAATAGGTCGAAAGTTATTTATATTATTTTGTCACCTCCTTTGTGTATTACAGTCACCTTGGCTATTTGCATTAGCTCTGGAAATGTATTTAGCTCAAAGGCTAAGTTATACATGCTAGTCAACACTGGAGCGATGATATCAATAATGTATTTAATAGGGGCAATTTGCATGTCATTTGCATCACGAGATTTAGAATTTTTGAGGTTATTATATACATAAATCACTTCACTTTCATTAGTGGGAAAGAATACCATACTTCCAGAGATATTAGGGATGCAATCTGCAGTGGGAGAGTAAGCTGTGCTTGCGCAGTCAGTTTCCCCAACGGAGACAAAATGCGCATTGAACACATTAGATAGATCAGTGCCGCTTATGTCTTCATTGTTGATTTTTATGCTGGTGATGTTGGAATGACTGATTGGTTTAATGATCTTATTTAGGCGTTTCCACAACAGTTCGACGTTCCCGGATGCGTCATGCAGATAGGTAGCAAAGTATTCGTCCTTGGCGACTTTGAGCTCTTTATTTACCCTATTTCTATATGTTTTATACGCTTTTAATAAATTTATGTCCTTGCTTTTCACAAATTTTCAGTAAAGATGGTTTTTTATGTTAATTTTATTGACCAGATCCCGTGTTACCCACGGTTTCCGCGATTTCCTGTTCCTTCGTCGCGCTACAGATGGAAAGTGCTTTTGGTAAAGATCTGTAATTTGACATACAAGGGCTTTGTACATTGCATTTACATCAGTGCTTGAAAGAACATGGCTCCTGTCATGACACTGAACATCGGCTCGAAAAGATGCCAAGGAAGATTGGGTTATGTCTTGTCTACAAATCGGCGGATCGTTTGAAGGTGCAGGATAATCTTTTACATCAATGAAGGCGAAAATGGGCAAGTGATCACTGATGTCGCTAGCAAGCGCACCGCAAGAAGAAACACTTTTATCAGTATTAGTGATGAACAGATCGAGTAGAGTTGCTGACACTGATGTAACACGTGTTGGTTCATTTATAATGTTTAGAAACCCATATGACTCTAGAATGGACAGGAAATCATTTTTAGCCTTAGACGTTTTGAGGATATCAATGTTTAGGTCACCGCCAAGAAAAAGAGAGTATTTGTTAAGAGATATAAAATCTAAAAGGCTTTCAAGAAAAAGTAGGAAATTTTTCAGATCACCCTTTGGAGGACGATAAAGAACCGAGAAAAATTGTGAATTGTCACGCGCTGTCACTATTTCGCAGTCGTCAGTCGACTCAGTAAACTCAGGAACAGGGTTCACGTTAAAGCTGTTTTTCATTAATAGCATAACGCCGCCACCATGTTGCAGGGGGCGATTTAACGCAAATGTTTGGTAGTCGTGCGACAAGAACGGGACAGAGCTATGAGTAAAACATATTACTTGAGTTTCGCATGAGTAAAATTTTCGAAAACCGTGTTGTGACAATGAGAAGAAAGCGTTTGATTCAAGAAAATTAACAAGATTTGTAAATATTTTATGTTCAAACATTTTGCAACATGTGCTAGTTAGAGAGATGGGACGATAGTTGAGGGGAGAAGTTCTGCTGCCCGACGTGTAAACTGGAATCACCTTCCCAATTTTCCACTCTTTCGGTAGGATATATTGGTCATAAGATTGTTGGAAAATTTTTGTTAGCATAATGGAAACATAGGCTGAAGTGTTTTTCAAAAACTTTGCATTAATACGATCACAACCTGGAGCGTAATGAAGATTGATGTTATCAATTAGTTTAATGACACCAAAAGTATAAAATAATATTGGCGACATAGTTTCGTAGTGGTGATTATGAGTTGTAGGCATGTGCGCAGCAGACATGAAAGAAAAATTCCCAGCAAATGAATGGTTAATAACTGAGGCAACAAGGTCTGAAGGAATAGGGTCACCAGAGGAGTCGGTGAGGACGATGTCTTCATCAGTCGTGGGATCAATCACACGCCAAAATTTTCTAATATGTGTTGTGAGCATAGACGGAATAACCTGTGAGTGAAAGTGTTTCTTTGCGTCTTTAATTGCCTGCACGTATGCCTCGGATGCAGCCGAGTACGAAGCCTCACGTTCTGTAGAGGGGGAAAGCTTAGATACGATAAAGTCGCTTCTTTTTATTGGATAAGCGCTTGATATGATTGCTATACAAGGGAGCATTAGTGTGGTTGATGATGATGCGTTGAGGAATGAACCGTTCAGTGAGCTGGTTTACTTTGGACGAAAACATGTTCCAGTTAGATTGAACAGTGCGATTGTCGAAACAATCAAGAAAAATGTCAATGAAAGAAAAGTGTTCACTGTTTATTGCCTGAAAATTGGCTAGCTTACTCTAATTAGACTCCAAGTGATGCTGGGAAAATTAAAATCACCTAGTAGAAATATCGGAGATGTCGGAGAATGGGTAGTGACAGAATTGATCACATCGTGAAGTTTATTGCAGAAGGTGGGGGAGGAAGATGGTGGGCGATAGCAGACTCCTATTATGGCTTTTTGGTGATCAACCGTTATTGCTGCTCAGACTATTTACAAGTCAGTCTGAAGATGCACACATGACGAAGTGACATCGTTTGCAATCGCCAGCAGCACGCCTCCGCCTCTCTGTGTTCCACGATCACAACTTGTGGACAGCTGATGACAACGAGTGATATTTGTTAAGAACACTTCTGATGTTAGTGAAAAGAACTGATACAAAGGCTTTAAATGCCCGACCACTACCCCGCACGTGTGCGTAGGATGTGCTGGGTTCGCAATCGGCTGCGGGGGAACCAGGGCCTGCCCTGCGTGTCGCAATGTTCACGATAGCGTCCATGGCCGAGTCATACATATTGCAGCTGTCACTAATGTGCAACTTGTTGTAGCACAATTTGTGTTTTAGGGCACCGGGTTGGCTTTTACAAATTTAAGAAGCTTTTTACGAGAGACTCTTGTTGCAGCTGAAAAGTCTTCAGCAAGGGGGATTTTAGTGTCATTCAGACTGTTACGTGTTACGTGTAGCGAGAATGGCGTCTTTTGTTTTCCAATTTAAAAATTTGCCTATGATGGGGCGGCATTTATTCAGCCTGAAAACTCCCAAGCGATGCACTCGTTCGAATGCATCAGGAAGAAGGGGATCAGTTTGACATTTGTTAAGAGCCTTCCCATCAGCTTCCAAGTTTCCGCCCAATAGATCACTACTGGCAAGGTGCAGCTGTTGTATAGTTTCTGTTTGAGGGATTCTGGTAAGCTGCTATTTATGATCTGAAAGAGCCTACCACATGATTTTAATACGGTCTGCTAAGCGCTCGTACCTCACCCCGTAACGCCGCGATGCTGTTTCGTAACGCACTTGCGTCGTCGTGTACGTTTTCTGTCGGCACTGGTTTGTCACGCTGCTGTTTTTGGCGAGCTGTTATGACACGTGTTGTTTTGTTGTCGTGTTTTACTTTCTCGATGTGCTGTTTTGTCTCAGTGTCGCTGTCTTACTTGTCATTTTTCTGACGCGGGCTTCCTCTTTCGGGTTATTTAGAATCACGGTATAGGAAGCGTCTCCACCGCTATACAACCCGAATGAATCTAATTCAGTGCTGAGAGACTGACTACAACTCTACAAGCAGGTGTGACGTCATGACTAAGACAAGGAAGGCGAGCTGCAGCGCTGCTGCGCGCTGAGAGGAGGCCTATCATTGGCCTCATATTTTCCTAGGCGCCAATCACGCCCCTTAAAGGGGCTCTAATAAAGTTGCGGCATGCCTGGGATATTAAAGCACTCCGCTTCATGAATAGTGTCCAGCAAGGATTTTTTAAATGCTCTTTGTAGAAGTTGAGTTATCTGTAGTTAAAATTTGAATTTCAGCGTCTTCGCGCCTTTGCCTGTCCTCTCGTCACTGTTTGCACGCTGGAAGGTAGGCGCTCCTTCGCCGACCCCCCTCTGGGAGCGGAGCTTCCCGACCCGCCGGAGATAAGCGGCTTATTGGCCGCGGCCACGGTAGCTGCCTGACATCTGAAAGAATCTAACCAATGGCCACCTCTCACCTTGGCTACGCAGATGCAGGGGACGGAGGAGGGTGCGGGCATGAAAAAGTCGCCGGGAACGGCTCGCCAACTTCGACGCGCGATTGTGCGTCGTCTGCTGCGTGTAGAAGAGTACTATTTGGCTCCCGTTTTCATGGCAACACAGTGCAGTGATTAAGTGAGTTGATGTGCTCTCCTCGGAAGGCGTTTCAGAGCCCCTTTAAAAAATGACCGCTCCGTTTAGCAGCTGCCAGTGTGATCACAATAAGGGAGCTCCCACGCAGCACTCACTCACTCGTTTTTCGCACAATTAGGATGCTTGTACACCGTTGTAATTTTTTAATAGCATGCGAGAGTCAGCTGTTCTGAAGTCCCTCTATCTTTCAAAAGTAGCAAATAGTTTCGATCCAGGTGCCGCGATCACTGCTGGGCCACTGGGCCTGCCTGAGCGCGAAGGCAAAAAGGTCACGTGTCAGCAACCGACCCATCACAGGGCACGGCGGCTGAATCAAAATTGTTCGGCGCGTCGTCTGCAAAGGCTGCTCCTTGGATCCCCCGAGCGCGCCGCTACCTTTAAAAAATAGGAGTCTAAGGCAGTTCGATCGATCAGCTTCATGGGACGGAGTGTTTCAGCGGACTCGAAGTCAACTGCCAAGCACACATAGTTTCTCAATACGGCCGCATACGCACGAAGCACACCCCATGACGACCGTTGTCTGCTAAACTGCGTCCAAACTGAACGTAGCTCGGGATTACTCGCTTATCGCATTTCTCGGCATGTTCAGAACAAGCAATGTGGCTTTAGCTTCCAGTAGCACGCTCAGCATCAGAAGGGAATATCACTGTAAACGTTTCGCTTCTGTTCTGTTTATAGACTTTGACGGGAGTGGTTCTGGCCCGCGGTGGTGATAACCGGGAGGTAAAAACGCAATGAAAAAATTTTATCTCAAAATGAGTGCAACTTAATACTTCCGGGTGATCTCTGGCTTTCGGCGGTGATTACGCCAAGCAGTCCGATAAGCGAAAGAAGGAATAGGGGGCTGTGCAGCTTTAGGCGCAGCCTAGTAGATGACGGTCGCCCTGGTCTGTGCTTAGTCCACGTGCGGAAACTGTCACACAGCTTGCCGATCTGCTTCGTGATAGGGCGCTCATCAAGCTAAAAGTCGACGCTCGGATGAGACTAAAAAAAAATCTGTAGAGCACTGCCGTCTGCACTGAAAAATGCGAAAGCATATGCGTTTTGCCATGAGGAACTTTTTTTTGGAAGTCATTGTAGTCACGCGACATTCATCACGTGACACTTGGGGGACCTCAGCAGCTTACTTTTGCAAGAAATCGTTGTCTAACATCAGTACACATCCCCAGCGCACTTTACCGCCATACACACCACAACGCATTCGCTTCGTGCCCCTCTAACACGCTGGATCCAACGACCCTTCGTGGTGTATTTGAAGCAGAAGAAATGCACATTCGCCTAACATGTTTTGAAACACTGGTGTCAAGAAGCTCCAGAAAAGGTTGCCGATAAAACATTACAGGAAACAAATACTCTGTAAGTGCCTGAGTCACGTGTCTTCTGGAGAGGCTATACAGGTAGTCTAAAGAAAAGCGCACAGCTAGGAAATTGAAGGTGTCAGCAACTTCATTAAGGAATTCCCATAAAGGCCCCTCACGAGTGTGTCCAGTCGGTGCGAATAGGAAAGGCGAATGAGAATTGAGACGCCTAATAAGCACAGCTACTAAAAAGGGTGGCTTGCCGATTTGAAAAAGAAAAAAACGCGAAGCAAGCTGATGCACGAATGAGTGAACAAGGCCTATTCCACCAGACTCCAGGGAAAGAAATAGGTTATCGCGACGCATGGGTTCCCATTGCGAACGCCATACGAATGTAGCAAATACTCTGTTCATCACCTGCACTTTCTTCCTCGCAAAGGGGAGAACCTGCAGTACATATGCAAGTTTTTCAAATAAAAAATTTTGCGAGCAAAAATAATAAAAAACATTCTCCTTTAAACTGCACACATCTACGCTGCCTGTGAAGGCATGGCTTCAAGATGAGATGCTTGCGCCATGGTCGGTGAACTGCCACCTGTGCAGTACACCAGATACAATTGACCATTCTTTTATTCTGTGCATTGATTCTGTGTTCTTCTGGGATATATTACAATGAAAAATTAAGAAGGACATCGACATCACACCCTGCAGTATCCGTTGTTTGGCTTTGGAGGAAAACTGTGCTGTGCCATATGGTCTATTTATGTTGCTGGGACTACTTAGTTTCTGGAAGAGCCGCATGATGGACCGCCGCGCCGAATCACCACGGTCGTCGAAATCTTTGTTTCGTGAACAATGCGCTTTGGTGCTGGGAGTATATGCTGCCTTGAAAGAGCTGCCTAGCTGGATCCCCTATTTGGATTCATGTGTGTGCCTCCCAGACTTTTGATGTTTTGGGAGGAGGGGTTGTGCAGGGGTATCGTGGCCTGGTGTTTTGTGGGGTAAACATGCTTGCATTTTCCTTTTCGGCACTATTTTCATGCAGTAAAGAAAGCAAGAGACCATTCGTGGCGTATGCGTTGCGTGCCCGCCTGGCAGACAGAGGGCCTGGGTTCGAACCACAATGCAGGCGAGTTTCTCTTTTCGAATGGTCATTTCAGTGTGGACACGCTTTGCCGACAGGTCCTGTACACGCTACTCGTGAGACATACAATGCTTTCGCTTTAAAAAATTGGAAGGGTGCACAGTTTGCGTGAGCATTGTGTAGTGCGCTCGAGTTGCACATTGCTTCATAAACATCGACATCTCGTCGGAGCTTAGCTATCAGAAGCTACGCTTGCGCAGAATTTGAGCCACATAGACCTGAAAACAATATAGACATGACCAGTTTGCTTGGAAACCATAGACTGCTATCTAATTTCAGTTTTCATTGAGTGGTGCCACTGCTCAAGCACTCTTACTGACAAGGTCACGTGACGCAGATTGTACTGTCCAAGGCTGTTTGAAGGTGATCACTTCAGGGTTAGCCTAGTCGGGTTACCTGATTTAACGGTTCTTTTTTTTTGTCGTTTCAAGGCTGCTGCGAATGCATGGGCTTAGCTAGCCGAAGGACTCCTTTATCCTGCACCGCCATGTTTTTTGCGGCTTAGGTGACTGACGCCACAAAAAATTTGTGAGTTTGTTTTGGCCCGAATGAAGGTGATAACTATCAAATCGTGCTGGACTGTACAGTCCCCGTCAAATGTTCACAGACCATAGGGTTCATTTCTAAGATGTTTAGCGGGGCTTCCTAGAACATCTAGCAGTCCAATGCTTGGGAGGATTGAGGACTCGAAGCCATTTAACGTTCTAGAGATTACGGTCGCGGAGGATGTAATAACGAGGCACGCTGTAGGCCTCGCAAGCAAACCACTTGGGCTGTATACTTTCTTACGGGGGGTAGACATGCGTAAGGGCAGTTACCGCTTGTGGATCCACTATACAGGATGTGCCGTGGATGTGTCAAGGACATATTTTTTGCATTCGTATATTTTTGAAATTTCAACAACTTGATAATCCGCGAAGATTAATTTAGAAAATTTCGTGTAATATTCATTTTAGATGCGCTTCGTTAAGTTGTCGAGATGGTTCAGAAAGGCCAGATTATGTTTTTTTTTGTAGTAAAAGCAATGTTTCTGGTACAGATAGTTGACGGTTGCTAATAGCGTTTGTCCCGTTTGCAGCCTCCTTTACGTCCTGTTCAGAGTTGCGCTTCCCTGAGTTCGCCGCACCAATTAATTTAAAGAACATAAATGACCACGCAATTATTTATTTAAGCCGCTGCATCATTTTCTTGGAGCGTCCTGCTGTCCAAATGTCATCTGATTATACCAGCGATACGGTGTTTGCATCGCGTGACCCTCTCCGCATAGCGACGTCCCTATTCAACGTGCCTATACACAAGCGGCGGAACAAGACTGAAGAGACATGCAATGTGTATGAACGAGAACACCCCCTCAATGGCTCGCCGTATTTGGTTCGTGGAATATTTGGCGCGAAAAGCGAAAGTTCATCAAAAACGAAAGCAGCTTCTTGTTTTCAAACATGCACCCACACCGTAGTTCCGCAGGGAACAATGTAGTCAAAATTTGAATTGCATTCCGAGCTATCACCTTGTCACGATTCAAATGCAGTTTGTCGAAACGCAGCTGTGCTACTGTGTGCTAGTAGATTAGTTTTGTATTGTGTAATGTCCCAAAGCGACTCCGGCTATCGCCGCCGCGGTGGCTGAGTGGTTATGGCGCTCGGTTGCTGGCCCGAAAGACGCGGGTTCGATCCCGGCCGTGGTGGTCGAATTTCGATGGGGGCAAAATTCTCTAGGCCCGTGTACTGTGCGATGTCAGTGCACGTTAAATAACCCCAGGTGGTCGAAATTTCCGGAGCCTTTCACTACGGCGTACCTCATAGCCTGAGTCGCTTTGGGACGTTAAACCCTCATAAACCAAACCAAAACGACTCAGGCTACGAGGGACGCCGTAGTGGAGGGCTCCGGATAATTTAGACCACTTGGGGATCTTTAACGTGCACTGACATCGCACAGTACACGGGCGCCTTCAGCGTTTCGCCTCCGTCGAAACGCGGCCGCAGCGGCCGGGATCGAGCCCGCGTCTTCCCTGGTGAGCAGCTGTGCACTATAACCACTGACACCCATATATTGATCAGCGGCAAGTACTGTAGCACACAGACTTTTGTAAGCGCCAACGTTGGGTGGCCTCTCCGCATCGGGGCCCGGAAGTGTGAGGTCTCGTGAAACAAGACCTATCTCGCGAGTTATCGCGGCGCGAAGTTTGCCGGAGTCACATGCGTTGGCCACTCACCCGGTCAAGCGCCGCTTGCTGCGCGGGCGAGAGGTCTCCGACGTAGCCGCTCATGGCTCCTGCTCAGTGCACCTCTGGACACAAAGTGCGGCCGCCGCCGCAGTGTTGACGGCCTTCGAGGGAGGGCGCGGGGAGAGGGGGAGAGACCGTATGGCCTCCGAGCGCGCTGACAAGGGCTCGTAACATGAGCCAAGGACAGCCGCGGGATATTTCTCGTGCGAGACGTGTTGGATAAGTGCTGCTGGCGTATTGCGTGTAGCGTTCGGCATATTGATGTAATGTTGTATGGCCTCCCGGGGATATTGACGCCTCTGTGGCGGCCAGAAGCACGAACCTTTCATTTTTGAGTCGTTGCCCATCACTCGCTAGACGCGTTAATTCCTTTAAAGGAATACATATTAGCGCTAAAGCGATGAGCAACCACTGCATGATCGCCGAGTGCTGATCACAGTTAAGCGTGCCCTTCAAGAATCTGCTTATCCTTCGCTTTGCTCTTGTTTGTGTAATTACACATTCTCTTCTGACTGCTGCACTGCTACATTCTTACGCCGTAACTATTATGCCGCTGCGCTGTTGGCGTTGTTTCCGGTATGTCATAAAAAAGAAAAGAAGGAACAATGTTCAGTAACTTTAAAATACTTGTTGTTGGATTAGTTGGCGCAGCCCCTGAAAATGGAGCCTGCCGTCATAAGAATGTTCATTCAAGATGAAGGACACTGGTACAGGTGTGTATAGTTGCACTTGCTCCTATTGTCCCCAGTTCTCAGACGTTCTGTCTGGTCTGGTTCCACTTAGTAAACAATGACATTCGTTTATGTCACAAGGAGAACAAACGCGAAGGCAATGAGTTGTGAAATCTTTTTTTCTCTGGTATAATAAATAATGATCGCGAAAATAATGGCGCCTCCCCCATCTTTTGGTGGAAACAGAATTGTCATCCATTTGTAGGTATTTTATTTACAAATACGGCAGGGAGACGGTTGCATCGCACATACTAGAAAAAATCCGGATAAAATTATTTCTTAGAGCTTTTTCGTTGTTAGATAACAACGATGCTCAAAATAATGGCCCCTTCTGCGTCTCCAGGTGAAACAACTTGACATGCGTTTCCAAATATTTTTTTTCTAAACACTACAGGAGGACGATTAAAGCACACACAGTAGCCATACGAAAATGCAACAATCAACAAACAATAGTTGATGTCATGCAGTTTCACTCTTGAATCGTATAAAAAAAAAAGGTCTGCTTTATCTTTACTCTACAGTGATACGTTTCACACAGTAACCATTTTCATGATATCAAGGTAAACATGTTAGTTTCGATTTGGCGATCGCTCGTTTCAGAAAGGGCCGCCTCGGTGGGTAAGTGCTTATGGAGCTCGGCTGCTGACCCGAAAGACGCTGGTTCGATCCCGGTCTCGGTGGTCGAATTTCGATGGAGGCAAAATTCTAGAGGCCCGTGTGCTGTGCAACTTCAGTGCACGTTAAAGAACCCCAGGTGGTCAAAATTTCCGGGGCCCTTCACTACGGCGTCCCTCATAGCCTTAGTTCATAGCCATAAGTCGTTTCGTTAAGAGGTTCCATACAAAGTGCATGAAACCTCACGGTTCATCGAAATCCCTTCCCTACCAAACGACGCTCACCACTTTTATTGAAAAAAGCATACGCAGTCCAGAATTAGGTCAATCAGTCTTGCAAGGCGAGACACCAACTGCGAATTTTATACAAACCTGCGATATTTTGTAGAAAGCGTCACAGTGATTAGAAACTGTAACGCTCAAACACGAAGATTAATAAAGTAAGTACTTCAAGGATCGTGGGAACACATATTTTTTTAAAGCTACCCATGAAATGAAAACGCCGGAATAAAATGATATTGTGGTGCTGAAAAATCTGTGTACTAGATGTCGAAGGTCATGTTGCAAGTTTAGTTGTCTGAAAAATAATATTTGATACGTCTGCTAGCGAACATGAAAAGGCGCCCCGGATTTCGATATATAGAGTACTAAATATGACTGAAACAAGGAAATCACTGCCAGATGTAGCACACCTTTGGAAAAATATACGCTAATCAGTACAGCTAGCGAAAGTTTTGTCTCGCGCGACCGCCGACATTTCTATGCGCTAGCGCCTTACGACTGAGGGAAGTTGCGGAAAGGTCAAAGCGCATGCTCAGAAAGCGCGCAAAGCTTTAAGAGGTGGAGGGGGAGGAAAACATTATTGAAATTATAAAGTAAAATTCCTCTTGAGCTTGGCAGGTGTATTCCTCATTCTAGGACTCCACTGGCCTTGGCCAACCGGCGAACTTGCTGAACAAGTGCTTGTTGACTTTCCTGGGTATCGCCGGTCATCCGTGCCTCCCACCGCTCAAATGATGTACACTGCGTCTTAAGTTTTCTGACCTGCTCCCCCCCCCCCCCCCCCCCCCACACACACACACAAACACACACCAGGGAACAAGTGCCACGATATGTTGTTGAGCACATCCTACGATATCTGTAGAGATTTGGAAGGAGTTTGTCTGTATTAGTCGAAGTGCTATTGCATCTTCTGTGCGTAAGCATTCTAATGTGGTGCTGGATAGGTACTGCGGTTCAGCCGTTGCGCCTTGAGGCGTTCGCTTTCCTTGGACGACAGGGGCATGGTAACTGGAGGATCTGGTTGCCTGGCCCGGTAAAAAACTTAAACTTAACTTAAAAAAGTAAGTTAACTTAAAACTTAAATTTAACTTAAAAACTAACATAAAACTAACTTTAAACAAGCAAAACACTGGGCCATGGTCCGCGGCGGCCTGTATTACTCCGCTAGCAGATCACAACAGTCAGCGAAATCAGCTTTTTAATGGTTGGGTTTATTAAACAAGCCAGGTATAAAAGTTTTAGAGCTTATAATTTGTTTCACGTGTTTAGCTTTTTCTTTAGCTAACAAGAAAAGCCTTAACAATTGACTGATTTTTTTTTTCGTGTAAGAAGTCTGAGCCGCGGTCGGGAATGAAGGCGGAGCTCCACTGCAGACTTAAGTTGTATCCTACTATATTGTCCCGCGTGGACAGGAGTCCACGTGATCTGATGCTACTCTTCTAGCATCGGCCCTAGTTAATATCGTCTGCAAGGCTGCGATAAAGTAATCGCTGGGAAATTAACTAGACGATATTAGTTACCCAGCGTACTTAATTAGCACGTCTTAGCTCTGCTCTGATGAGCTACACCACTGATCGGTGCTTCTGGACGTCACCCAGTATTAGCAAATGTCAGATAAACCGGCGGCGTGGGAACGCCAGTCGTATAGCGCGCACACATCTCGAACTAATCTGCCTGAACGGCAAGTCGTTGAAACTTTCCTTTTTTGTTAAATGTGCCGAAGGTTCACAAACCGGTCCGGGAATTAAATAGGCCAAGTACGCTTGAGCAGAAGGTTAGATAACGAAAGTGTGAATGTTTTTCTTACTCCCATGTGTGAACGCCTTATACGCCCGTAGGAAGGGCTGTTATTAACACCACGTCGAGATGTAATCTTCACAAGTCTATACAGGGCGTTTCTCATAATATGCTCGGTAACGTTTAAAAGCCTTGCATTTTGAATAAGAAGAGCGCTTTTTTCGCCAAAGCCCTGTCAACGGTGCGGCGCATCAGAACACAGCTAAGACGTGCTAACTAGTAAGGTAGTTAACTAAAATTGAATAGTTAACTTTTTAACTATCTGTGTTAGCCTCCCTATTTATTGTGAGGCGTGTAGCTCACCGTAAGTAATATTCGTATCAGGCTTTGTAATTTGGAAAATGCAGTGAGCCTCGCTGCTGTAGCCCAACAAATCTTAGGTATTTCGACCAGTTACGTGCACTGGAGGGGTTGCTTTGCCTGCAAGGTTCTCGAAAGAGCATGTATTTTTTTTTTTTTTGGGGGGGGGGGGGGAAGGTGTAGTCAACATTTGTTCGGACACAGCGCCGAGGGTTACTGCGTTGTCGAAATTCTAAAATGGCTATTACTTACGTTAGGCTACACGCCTCTCAATATATGAGGGGACTAACGGTAATAGCTGAAAAATTCGCTAGTCAGTATATTTAACCAGCCTACTAGTTAACGCGTCTTAGCTATATTCTGATGTGCTTGTGCTACGCCGCTTACAAATGCTAAGCCGATAAAAGCTCTCTTATAACTTGAAAGCCTGTTTTTAAAAATTGGAGAACATTATTTGTGAATTCCTTGATATATAATGCTAGTAAAAGCTTATTAACTGTGGCTGTTAACTGTGGTGGGGGGCACAGGGTCGGCGAATTATGAATAAAAGCGCAGTTTATCTGCATTTCTACATCAAGAGAACAACGGCTGAAGCTCGCTGGTGCTTCATCCCTTAAAAATTCAGCTTTGTTTTGGAAAACAGAACAGGGAACAGGAAATAGAAACACGCATATTTTAGGCACCCTTCTTGACACAATGCATTTGCCACTTCCACTCGGAGCACCCCGACTACACCCGTGTGTCCTTTTCCAAAATAATGATGATCTATACGCTTAAATATCGCAAGGAGACGGATGTTACTACGAGAGGAAAACACATAAAATTTTGGTAGGCTATTCACAGTAAATATATACTGTGTACGGACTCTATAAATAATACTTCATGAGAGGGAGGCGCAGAAGCACTCCTGTACTCAAACTCGTTTTAACCCGCCGCCGCGGTGGCTCAGTGGTTAGGGCGCTCGACTACTGATCCGGAGTACCCGGGTTCGAGCCCGACCGCGGCGGCTGCGTTTTTATGGAGGAAAAACGCTAAGGCGCCCGTGTGCTGTGCGATGTCAGTGCATCTTAAAGATCCATCAGGTGGTCGAAATTATTTCGGAGCCCTCCGCTACGGTACCTCTCTCTTCTTTCACTCACTCCTTTGCCCCTTCCTTTACGGTGCGGTTCGGATGTCCACCGAGATATGTGAGACAGTTACTGCACATTTCCTTTCCCCAAAACCAATATTCAGAAAGGAAGAATAGGTGCCGTAGTGGAGGGCTCCGGAATAATTTCGACCACCTTGGGATCTTTAACGTGCACTGACATCGCACAGCACACGGGCGCCTTAGCGTTTTTTTTTATGGAGGAAAAACGCTAAGGCGCCCGTGTGCTGTGTGATGTCAGTGCACGTTAAAGATCCCCAGGTGGTCGAAATTATTCCGGAGCCCTCCACTACGGCACCTATTCTTCCTTTCTTCTTTCACTCCCTCCTTTATCCCTTCCTTACGGCGCGGTTCAGGTGTCCAAAGATATATGAGACAGATACTGCGTCATTTCCTTTCCCCAAAAAACCAATTAAATTAAATTAAAATTTTGTGCCAAGATGTGCATGGTACAGGTGGTTACGAGAAGTGGAAAGGCATATGCGTTCTTCCAGAAAGTGGCTCGAGTGGCCAGAGTGATGAGGGTCCAATAATTTGGAAATTTTTAGCCGTGGGGCGCCTCTCAGTCGCTCATTTCGCTCAGTCGCTTGCATGTGAATCAGCCTCAATGCGGCCGCCGCGGCCATCGATTCTCAGCAGCTGGACACCGTAGCCGCTGATTTACCACGATTGGTTTCTGCAATAATCACGGCCGAAAAAGGCGGAAATGACTGCTGATTTCTTCAGCTCAGCTTCCTGTTTGTCACATTCGATTCTCTGGTCGTGATACGCCTGCGTTGTCCATTTTAACCCCCATCACAAGCAGCTGCGCTGCCTCGAGTGCGACGCTGTGCTCAGGCCGCACAGGAACGACTGGATTAGTTCATGAAGGTAGCTGCATGTACAAGAAAAATAAAAACACGGTTTTTCAGTGCTGTCTCTAATCGAAATTCCAAAATGTCATACATACTCCGCGGCCCAGGCAAAAAAGCGCCGTGGAATGCTCGTGACATTGGATGGCAAGCCTGTGTTTTCAACGAAGCCCGCTTTAACCTTATAGTTGATGCCGGAAATTCTGCGCTAATGAAGAAAAGATAATGCCACAGCCATCGAATCTTAAATCTTTAAAATGTCTCTTATACAGCATGATTTCTGCGCATGCCATTTTAATCAGAGTGCATTACGCAATTTGATCAAAGCTTGGAGAAAAATGGTGCACCGCAGTTCGGTGAAACTATCGACATATTTTTCCTCGTGTTGTGAAACTCAGGATTACTTTTAATTCAGCGTAATTAATTTCGTAGAATTTATATGAAAAAAATGTAATACACATCCTAGGCCCAATCGACTTTTCCTTAGTTAGTGTAGGGGTCTCAGAAACAGTAGATTCTGTTTGTTGTAGCACAGAACTCCTACACGATCCTTTCTTCCAGCACTTGAAGGCAGTAGGCGGCATGTAAAAAAAAAAGACCATGACTACACTCCTGTGCTGCAGTACTGCAGTGGTCTCAATCGTATTTTGAATAAGCGTATTGTTCACTCTGACTTTGACGAAGTGCGCGGCAGACGCCGCTGTCAGCTTCGGCCTGAAAGTGTGTGGCACCTTCGTCCGGAACATGGAAAGCGTTCACCGGAGTCCCTGGCAGGCGAAAGACATGTGAGCAGCGGCCACGAAGGCGAAGCTCGAATGTGCACCCCAACTAACGACAGAACTCAGCGGCAGTGGAACTGAAGCAACATTATAAGGGCTATGGCGAAATATTGCAATGAAAGAAAGTTTTTGAGCATATACTTGTGGCTGAGAACGGACGTGTCAGCCACCGATCCAGTCGTACAGGTTTTCTCGCTGCTGCCTTCGGAAAGACTCTATGTGGTTCGAGACGACGAACGCACAGCATGCGAAGAACTGACGCTCTGTAAGAAACTGTCAAGGTGTGAATTGCTCCGTTGGCATCCCACTGCGACGGTAGGATACTACAGTCATTCGGTACTATAGTATGCCGTTGTTACCGGATGCCTATAGCTGCCAGAAGGCTGTCTTATAATGCAAGTGTAGGAGGTGTCGGATGTGGCCTTTTGATGATCGCTTGGTAGTTTGCACGAAAGGACCTGTTCCATTGTGAGATCTGTTCACTGCATGGCACCTGCAATAGGACTGCATGATTGCGCGAGTGATGACTGCACTCGGTGAAATAATGCAACTGTTTTTTTTTCATGGTGAACCAATGCCAAGATCAGCGTACACTTTAACGGTGCTTTAATGTCTAAGATATTATGCACAGCTCTTGCGTGGCGCAGCACATATAATACTAATTGTTTTTTTTGGGGAAAGGTAATGGCGCAGTATCTGTCTCATATATCGTTGGACACCTGAACCGCGCCGTAAGAGAAGGGATAAAGGAGAGAGTGAGAAAAGAAAGGAAGAAAGAGGTGCCGTAGTGGAGGGCTCCGGAGTAATTTCGACCACCTGGGGATCTTTAACGTGCACTGACATCGCACAGCACACGGGCGCCTTAGCGTTTTTCCACCATAAAAACGCAGCCACCGCGGCCGGGTTCAAACCCGAGAACTCCGGATCAGTAGTCTAGCGCCCTAATCACTGAGCCACCGCGGCGGGTGCGCGGCACAGTCAGCCGCTGCGTTCTATGCGAGCTACGCTACCACTGTGAATCTACATTGCAGAGGCCGCTCACTTCGCCTGGTTCAGCGCACTTGATTCGTTAGGCCAAACGTGGTTGAGGGAGCAGTCACATGGTGTTTTTCATACTTCGCGAGCGCAAATGCAGGTAAGAAGGAACACGCAGGATGTAAGTTGCTACAATAGGCAATTTTAGTTCAGCGTTTTAATGCTCAGCTTTATTGGCTGTAAAACGGTGAGCGTGAGCGGAGCGCTTGGAATAAAATCCCGTTTATAGCATTTGGTAAAAATGGGCTATAATCCGCGGCATCCTGTAGTATTCCTCTGACCAATCAGAATAGCAAACGAAATCAACTTTGTAAGGTTCACCAATATCAAACAAGCCAGAGGCATGAAAACTCCTGTGCTTCTAATTTCGTCTCGTGATTAACTTCTTGTTTTGGTAACAAGATGAGCTTTAACAACGGAGTACTTTTTCGTCGCGGAAGAATTCTGTGTGGCGGTCCTAAATGTGGGCGGATCTTCATTGCAGATATAAGTTACATCCAACAGTTTCTCTCAGCGGAGACAGAACACAGCAAGAGTTTGTCAAAAAAATTGGAGGAAACACTTACGCTCCGCCTTACCGGTGTGGCGTGATAGCATTAATATGTTAATGACCATATATGCAGAATTGATCATTTAACACTTTACATTCACATATCGCTTGGGAGTTCTCATACCACGCCCAGCGCAGTGGCGCAGCGGTTAAGCGACGGGCCTCAGCCCTGCATGCGATGGCAGGTGCTGCCACCTGTGGGGCTTGTGAGACACTGGTTGTGCTTACCGAGCAGCTTCTCGCGACCAATGATTAATTTCACTGCCACCTGCCACGGTGGGCATTTTTGCACACACTCCAGTGGGCAGGTTATGATGACGCCTCAAATATACGTGATCTATAGGTGGCCCACCTACCTCCTAGAATGCTTCTCTGGGGATTTTTCGTGGACTTTCGGCTCACGGTCAACCACGCCGACGCCTGAATTTCTGCAACGCGGCCTTCTTAACGCTGTCGCGTTAATGGGCGCGGGCGGAGAGCGACTGCACTGTTGCGACAACACGCGTCACTGCCAACGCCACGGAGTGCCTCCGTGTATACGGACGTCTCCCGGGAATGAACGACTCATCGCCCCGATGCTGTCGGCGCCCTGCATAACTGCATGCATTTTCCGGTGCTCGTGGGGTTTTACTGCTTTTGATATTTATGATGGCAAGCACGTTGGAGTTTCGTTTTTTTCCCCCTACCGCGCGTTTATACCGGGGTTGTTAGTACATAATGAACGAGAGAAATCTTTCTCCTTAGCTTTCACCGCCAAACAGGCTTGCGGGAGAACCGGTGCGGGACGAATGTCTGAAGCGGCCGTTGGAATAAAAAAAGACAGGATTTCGTGCTCCAGGCTAATCAGAAGACGAGAAGACATTAAGTATAACTCCGTGTATCATCGCACGCGCCCCTTCAGTACTGACGTTTGTCCACATTGTCACTTGTTTTCAGAGAAGTTCTCGCCGATATCGCCATGAATTGTACGGGCACCAAAGATGGCGCCTGAAGAGATTCTGTTTAGAGCATCCTTTACCCAAGAAATTTTCGAAGAGAATGAGGCACCAACCAGGCCAGCAAAAAGTTTTACTTTAGAGCAAACTTGGTGCCGAATTACCCGGGTGGCATGTGCGTACGCTGACTATACCATGTCTTCCACCTAAGGCTAACTGAGCTTTTATAACGGAGTGGCCTAGCCCCGTGAAACCAACTTAAGGCTGCTGAGTGTCGCGTGGCTTAGTTTGAAAAATTTTATGTTCTCCAAATAGTGAACATTGATAAGCTAATTTATTAATTATTGCAAATCAGAGTAAAGTGTTGATTCAGAAACTGTAGATTCTTTTCAGTAGCGCTCGACTACTGATCCGGAGTTCCCAGGTTCGAACCCGACCGCAGCGGCTGCGTTTTTATGGAGGCAGAACGCTAAGGCGCCCGTGTGATGTGCGATGTTAGTGCACGTTAAAGATCTCCTGGTGGTCAAAATTTTTCCGGAGCCCTCCACTACGGCGTCTCTTTCTTCTTTCACCCCCTCCTTTATCCCTTCCCTTACGGCGCAGTTCAGGTGTCCAATGACATATGAGACAGATACTGTGCCATTTCCTTTCCCCAAAAACTAATAAATAAAAATAATAGATTCTATTCAAGAACAGCTGGCTGAAATATTCGCACCAAGGCATCATGTACGGAGCTTCATTTACTGGCCTTTAGAAGCTACCACGGAACAGCTGCTGGAGCAGAGCTCTCGACCTGTGCACACGCAAAGCCCCGTCGGGGACAGCGCTGTAGAGGAAAATGATTTGGTTCTTTGAGACGCGTTTTGGGACGTTGGAGCAGCCCCGCTGTTATCTGAATGCTCTTGTAAGGCTGGTAAAAAAAGCTACTTTATTTCAGTGGTACTTTGGTGCAGACATTTCAGCCGTCTGTTTTCAAGACAGCCTACAACTTCTAAATTGTTACTTTGATCCTGAAGCCAATAAGTAAAAGGTTAGGTAAGTAGCCTATAATTATTAATCCACTTTAAAGGAACCAAAAGCATTGCAGAATAGACCATGCGACTCTCAACAGCCCTCAGTTGGTTTCGCAGGGCTAGGACACTTCATATTTTTGCCCTAAAACACCAGTTAGGACACGCTGTTTGTGCGTTTTCGAGCACCTATCGTACATTATTCACCATACGTTGTTGCCTTGCTAAGCGGTTAGCGCGCAGTGTTGGCTTGAGAGTGATTACGAACTGTATAAACATTATTCACAAACACAATCGCATAATTAGAAGCTTCACAAGCGTGATAACAAAAATTACCACTCTGAATACTATAACTCTTTAGTGAACGTACTAAGCCAGCAGTGAACTCCCGTGCAACATTTATGCGAGGCGTGCCCTTTCAGTAGAGCACAAATAACAGTAGTATGCCAAAAATTAGGCATTGGACAGCGAGTGTCCCACTAGTATGCATTAACGATCCCATCAAAAGCAGCGCCTCCCCTCTCAGTTCGGTGATGTCGTTAGTGTCCACTTCTGCCGCCGGGTTTGAGATAACCACATACACCCGCTTTTCTTAATTTTGAGGAGTTTAAACAATCGAAATTTCATCGTGGTGCGATTATATTAACCAACAGCAGAAGAGCCCATTTCTCACCAGCCAGCCGCGCAGAGCAACTCAAAAACCAACGCTCCCCAGACGGTCGAAATTATTCTCGAGCCCTCCGCTACGGCACTTCCCTCCCTTTCGTCTTTAAGTCCAACCTCCCTCTCTACCCTCAGGGCGCGGTTGTGGTGTCACCCCAAAAGTGAGACAGTTACCGCGCCTTTCATTTCCTAACAACCAGTCAATGGATTACGCGCACTACTCTAAGCCCGATGTTATTTCTCTATCCACATATTCATCATCATCATCACCACCATCACCATCATCATCATCATCATCATCATCAGCCTGACTACGCCCACTGCAGGGCAAAGTCCTCTCCCATGTCTCTCCAATTAACTAGGTCCTTTGCCAGCTGCGCCTACCCTATGCCTACGAACTTCTTAATCTCATCCGCCCATCTAACCTTCTGCCGCCCCTTGCTACGGTTGCCTTCTGTTGGAATCCACTCCGTTACCCTCAAGGACTAGCAGTTGTCTTGCCTTCACATCACATGCCCTCCCCAAGGCCATTTCTTCCTCTTGATTTCGACTAGGATGTCATTAACCCGCGTTTGTTCCGAATTAAACTATGGCATCTCATTCTAGTATAACGCTTATCATATTCATCTCTGGCTTTAATAAAACTCCAGAAGCAAGCCATACGCATCATTGTACTTTCTTCTGTATTTTATTGTATTAAAATCTGTCGGTTTTTCACTTAACACTACGTACCTTGTTATTTATTGTCTGTGTTCCTTCGCAATAAAATTTGTGCAGATTTATCGCCTTTTTTGTTTCTATTTCGCAGTTTACTGATTAGTTGTGTGTTGAAATTAATTCTCATTGGAAGTCCCAACTGCGTTCTTCGACTATGGGACCTCTCGCTGTGTATTTTCGTGAATTTTCGTGTATTTTCGTGAAGAGCTCGAGAGTGAATTTTTACCGAAAACAACAATGGGATGGAGTTGCGTTCGGCTGATTTCTTTATTTATACTCTTTGCTCTATTGTCAGCCCACCTCGGAGTGTTACAAGGTGGGAAAAAATGTAGAAGCAGAAAGGCACATTGTTAAAAAGGTACAATTACAATTTCTTTTCATAGGTGTGAACAGGACTGATGTTATAAAAAACATGCGGAGTTAGATTATTTTACTCAGCAATGGTTTTTCGGATTAAGGAGTATTTAAACACATCAATTCTGATTGCATGCTACGTAACAGCAAAGGTGTCGTTAGTACGGGGATATAAACTGCCCGGGAGCATACATCCAGGGTGGAGCCCAAAGTAGATTTGTTTTCCCGAAGCATATTATGAAACCTGAGGCAAGGTATTTTTTTTACAGGTGACTAGTTCGGGAAGTTCAGCTTTGGCGCATAGAGCTTTCACTGACTTTGGTTTATGATAAGCGGAAACTATAAATCTAAAAACAAAAAAACTTTGGACTTCCTCTGTCACATGGACCTGCTACTGGTGATACGAGTCCTATACTATACTTGCACGCTCTAATGTTGGTCTGATCATGCTTTTATAGGCCTCAAGTTTAGCACCTTGCATTGCTTGTTCCAGCTTGGGCTTTTAAGAGGCCGTGCTTTTGTGGAGCTGATGAACATATGCGATCAAAGTATCAGTAATCCGTATCAGTATCAGTTTCAGTAAGAGTGTTTCTATCGCACCATAACAGGAGCGCATATAACGTCTAAAAGCCCAAATAAGGCAGGATCGGTGTTAGCTCCCTCCGTTTTCAAACTTAGGCCTTCTCCTAATTTCACGACCAGAAAAAAAGGTCTGGTTACTCATTGCAGAGAAGGCATATCTTTGAAACAGATAGATGCCCCCTGCGGGGGCACAGTGGCTTCGACGTCATTACCAGGAATCCAGGACATAACCCAGCCAGTGCCTCTAAGCCTAGCAGCTTGTCACGTTCTGTTCTGCTGCCACTCGGTCATTCTCTCTCTTTCTTACGTCACGGATGATGTCAGCGCGCTCTGCTTGAATGTTCAAAGCCATGCACCACGTGGTGGCAGCAGAGGGAATTAGAAGCGCTCGTATTGAACTCGTCGTAATGCGGGAGGGTTGCGGGTTTGATGCTGGCGACGGCGATCGCAGCTCAGTGGCGGCGAAATGCAAAAGCGCCCGTGCGCTGCGTGATGTCGGCGCACAGTAAAGAGCTGCAGGTGGTCAAAACTGATCCGCATTAATTGACATTCGTCTAGTTACAGAACCGGATAAGGATGAAAGATTTATGTTATTTTATGACGACCCATGTCCGGATCGCGATGATTGGCTGTCCTGACGGGTTGCGTAGGAGCCTAAGAATTGTGCCGTAAGAGCTACAAGGGTCTAAGGTGTGAGTGATGTGTCGCGCTAGATGGTGAAGAAGGGGGGGTGCGAATATCGGGTGGTGAAGCTGGCCTTTTGGCGATTTGGAATTAACATGGGGAGGAATGAGAATAACCTGTGCTCGAAAAACGTCTATTGTCAAAACACCCGAATTAGCATAGCTTCTAGCTTATCTTCCGTTTTCTAATTAAACACTTCCGCCAATTTCATTGGTTATTCGTCAGGTGATTAACAAGACGGAAACTAAGATTTTCAGCAGATCCTAAAAAAATAGGGAGGTGTGGTTTACGAGAACAGATGACCTAGTATATTCTGGCAAAATTAATAATTTTCTTGAGGTTTTACACGTCTTCATAACCAATCCCAGCCAAAACCTCTCGTTGCTGAGCTTTCATTTTCGATGACCAATTGAAGTTTCCAGAAACCAAGGCTCCACGCGAGAGGAGAATGGTTCACAAACCCACAAAGGGGCTAAAGTGAGCTCAGGCGTGCCTATAAATTTGAAAGCATGGCGGACATTCCATTTTTTAATATTCCTCCCAGGTGAACAGTTTTTTCTATTTTTTAGACTGAGTAGTAAGAGAGGGACTTTAATTGTTTGCAGAATTATGAATCAATCCATTCAAGGCAAAAGGTTGGGCTAGTTGCTGGTTCATTATTAGTTAAAAAGACTAGCGCTGAAGACAGGGACGAAGAAATAGGAATAAAGCTATCCGTGACATATGATTCTAAGATTCATCATTCAATGGAGCTATCTTTTACTTTAAACGCGCAGTCGGTGCCCATATGTTCAGAAGGACAATTTACTCCAGCTTCGTAAAAACATGTGCTTTCATAGACAAGGTGCTTTCATAGACATGTGCTTTCATAGACATGAAATTTCTCGACGTGAGATGCACGGAATGCGACATTTAGAAACGTTATTCTAGGCTGGATGAGCTATCTGGTGTACTTAATCTTCTTCATATGTGAAGCCACCTGGGCTCAGTAAACACGCCATGCTTTGCAACTGTTTGCCGAAGCGGCGCAGTCGAGGCGTCACAGCTGCTTTTGATGGAGACCTGAGTAAACTGCGTCCAAGCCCTCCGACGCCAAAGGCCCATGTGCGACTGATGTACGTTTCCAAAGTGGAATAAATGCAAAAAGCGGGCTAAAATTTGCCCTTGCGCATTCTCATGCACTATGCGGGCCACCCGCGTGGAATGCCCATGCAGAGTCGACCTATTGCCTTTCGCGCTTACCAATGAGAGGAAGAAGAAATGGAACCGGCTTTCTCTTTTCTTTTTGGCCTTCAAAATCGAATAGTTCTCGTTGAGCGCGACAGGGGCGTTAATAGCAGCGGCGCTTTATTAAATGCGTGTCACTTGAAATTACTAAATGCGTTTCACGCGAGCGGGGTGACTTGAAAGCGAAGAAATATGTCACAAGAGAGGGCAAAGTGGAAGGACAGCCTTGACTGACGAAGTACTGAGGAAGTGTTTTCTGGGCGCTTGCGA
Organism: Amblyomma americanum; assembly: GCA_030143305.2. Classification (NCBI taxonomy): domain Eukaryota; kingdom Metazoa; phylum Arthropoda; class Arachnida; order Ixodida; family Ixodidae; genus Amblyomma; species Amblyomma americanum. Next base: position 51,285 of record JARKHS020034396.1, on the reverse strand, counting down.
TAAAATTGAAAGGAAAATATTTCTCGACAATTTAAAGTTAAACACTTTAGATTGAGAAAATTACCCAGCCAAGAAAACGCACACCGGTAAACTGAGAAGATATGATAGAGGCTAGCAAAGAAAGGGGATGCATTCTGTAGCGATTGTTCTGTTGCCCATTGAAGGAAGGGAATCGCCTTCATAGAGTCTGTTTCATGGTCACCAGGCCTTGGTAGGGAATGTGTGTGTTCTGAGAATGAAATAATCCGTTCTGCATGTTTTGTATTGTTGTTGGATACTCAAGCGCCGAAAGCATTCCAAAATTTCCCTCTTGTGGTTTTATTGCGTATGACAGTTCTAGCAATGATTATTATGACGATGCTTTTGCAAAGATTTTTTTTTACTAGAAGTAGGAAGCGGTAAAAGGGAGATCATTTGTAAGATAGAAAGTGTTGCATTGTTAGTTTTGTTTCCACGATGGAAGGTTGATGTGATAGCGATTGCGAGAGGTTATGTGACTGAGTGCCCTGTATATATTTGGGCCCCGGACTTTCGAATAAACAGTTTGTAGTCCAGCCTCTTTCTTATATTCTTATCAGTTTTTCTGTGTGCATCTTCTTGTCTAGTTAATTTTCTGAATACAATGCACCAACTAGCCCAAAAACGTGGGTTATTGTACTAAGCACTTCATTTTGAGAGTATAGAAGAAAAAGAAATGACCCTCTAAAATTTGACGTCACAGACGCCATTTGCTACTGGTGCACGCAAGAAAATGAACCGATAGAGCATATTCTCATGTAGTGAAAATCCATGCATCCCTGAGTGTGCAAATCAAGCAAAGGTATCGCAGATGGTGTCGGGCTTAAGAACGTCCAGGGTGTGGTTCATTTTCTGAAGAGGGAACAAGTATAAGAGGAGATCAGAAGGATGGTGGAGGAAAGCGTGTGTACATCAGCTAGGAAGAGAACGAAACTGGCACAGTTGATTCTAAGAAGTCGTGTTATGAACTAACAGGCATCTGACAACTGTTACCGCCCTCGCATGTATATAGAGAATGCTTCTGATCATCTATCAATCCTTCTCTTATATTATGCTTTACACGAATAAAGAGGCCGACAAGACGGTGTTTGAAAGCAGCTTTGTTCAAGAGCCAGAAAACAGAATGTTCTCTTGCAAGCTGGCCCGTTTTCAGCTGAAGCAGCACAGCACTGCACCCATGCTAGCAGGCTCAGGACCGACTGCCCTCATGTTAGTCGTGGAGCTCGCCACTGCTATCACACGCCTTCCGCAGTTACCAAAGGAATGCATGTATGCAGATTGCAAGGATGGAGAGTTGCAAAGCAGTGCAAACTCACTCAACCACATTCAAATGATGGTCTGAGTCGTGAGTGAGTGAGTTAGTTTGGACTCATATTCAGATCATGATCAGTGTTTTCGCGACGACGGTGTGCGCTTGGTTTTTTTTCCTGCTTGTTTGCTGACAGAAGAGGGTAGCAAAGATTTATTGCCGCCACTAAGGACGCTTGAGGGTGAGCCGTCCTTGCGACGTCTGGTGGCCACCGAAGAAGAGGATTCCGGGAAGCTAGGAAGACGGCGTTTTGTCCCTTTTCTTTTGCTGGTATACGCAGGTAAGGGCGCGGCAATGAGCCGCATAGGGATGTGTCGGAAGCTTTGACCGAGTTCCACTATGGCGTCTTGCAAGCGGGAGGGTGTCCCTTGTCGCGTGTCTCGGTCGGTTGACGGGCGTGCCACTTGGGTGATTTAGTTAGCCCATGTGTATCCTCAGCAGAAACGAGTGAGTGAGCCCAAGTAAGCCGTGAGTCGAAATCAGCGAGTGAACCCAAATGAGGCGTGAGTCGAAATGAACGAGTGAGTCGAGATGAGTTGTGAGCCGAAATGAGTGAGTGAACCAAAATGAGTCGTGAGTCGAAATGAGTGGGTGAACCCAAACGAGTCGTGATTCGAAATGAGAGATTGAGTCCAGATGAGTCGTGAGTTGAGTGAGAGAACCAGAATGAGCGTTGAGTTGAGATGAGTGAGTGAGCCCAGATGAGTCGCGAGTCGAAATGAGGTAGTGAACCTAAATTAGCCGTGAGTTGAGTGAGTGAGCCCAAATAAGTCGTGAGTCGATGAGTGAGTGAACCAGAATGAGTTGTGAGTTGATATGATTGAGTGAGCCCACTTGGGCCGTAAGTCGAAGTGAGTCGCGAGTCAGAGGGAGTCCAGATGAGTCATTAGCCTAAATGATTCGAGTTTGTTCCTTCAAATGAGCCCAGGCCTATGTGTTCTTAGTTTGAGTGAGCCCATAGGTCGACGAAACTTTTGTGAGTGGCCTTGAATGAGCACTTGCGATTTTTCTGAGGTATGGTATCAAGTAACTTACGAAGCGTAATGTAAATAAATACAAAAGCACACGTGATACTACTAAAGCACGCACCTATTTACTTTACGGCACATCTCTCTCACCCGTCAGTTGATACAAATATCTTGGCGTTCATATCTTCAAGGGCTAGACCTGGGATGGCTATCATCAGCAACAAATGAAACGCGAGCAAATCAACTGAAACACGAACTGCAAACTGAGAACATCTTAGCTGGGGGAAGATCAACACTAGCGCAGGTTACTTTCACTTCGATGGCGCGAATACTGTCCTTTAGATGTGCTAGTCAACCTAGCTTGTAATTACTTTCCAGGAGCTAATATATTTGTGTTTTTGTGTTGGCGTTTCAGACCTCTCTTCTTCGCGTTTCAGTTGTTGCCGATACTACATGCTAGTTACTTAATCCCACGCTCGGCTATCTGCCACCAAATTTTCATTCTGTACCTACAGGCCACCTGCGATGAGGTTTACCGTGTCGATTGCTGCTCCGTAACACACAGCCTAGCGAGAGTACCAAACATTTGTTAGGCAGACGCAGTCATTTTACACATCTGCTTGCGCTCATGAGTATTAGCTCCGCGCTCTGTCGAAACCACACATGACGTGCGTCAGCTTATGTGGAGAGTGGCTAGGCAAGGAATGTTATATTATTGCATATGGACACCTCTAATCGTGCAAAATGTGGTCTCGCATTTCACGTGACCGAAGCGGCTGAAGGCAGCAGTTTTTAGGTATGCAGGGGAGCAATTTCAGCGCCGAATTGGAACTGGCTAATTGCCTAAGTCACCCAAACTAAATGTATGCGAAATTTGTGCAATACATTGATTGCTTCGCTCGAAACTCAAGTACGCATGCACCATTTGAAATCCTATTCAAGTCACTCTCACTCCCGATCTCGAATCGATCCAAAATAGCAAGACCAGTTTTATTCTGTCAGTACTTTTCACGCCTTATATGCATCACATCCGAGAAAAAGGCCCTGGACTGACCTGACGTCATGCACTTAACATCTTCCTCGCATTCGGGATGTGCTGGGTTTGGTCCCCAATGCTGGCGGGTACACAGAATTTTTCTAATGAAATGCATCAAGCGAAATGCTTTGAAAGGGCACTTTTGCCAACCTGAGCCCGCCTCTACGGATAATCAATTCTCGATCAAACTTTTAGGGGAATCCCCCGGGGTGGAGAAAGCTTAATAACTTTCCTTTGTAGCCGTGTGGCTGCGCTTGGCTGGATGCAAACAAGTAATTACTCCCTTATTATAATCAATTCTCGTGGGATAGAAATCCGCCCTTCTACGGTAAAACTCATGGTAGCCCCTATTTGTCTTCACAAGGTGGGTTTGGAAACTCATCTCTCCAAACATTTCCCTCTTGTTAAGCCTTTTAGTGGAGGCCAAATGCTCGAGGCGCGCGTACTGTGCGATGTCAGTGCACGTTGAAGGTCCTCAAGTGGTCGAAATTTCCGCATCCCTTCACTACGGCGTCCCTCATAGCCTGAGTAAACTTTGGGACGTTGAACCACAAAAAAACCAAATCTAGTTAAGCCAAGCACCAGGACAATGGAAAACTTGTACCTATTGTATCACTGGAGTTTTCGTCCCTTTCTATAGGGTCATCATCATCATCATCATCATCATCATCATCATCATCATCAGCCTTACTACACCCACTGCAGGGCAAAGGCCTCTCCCATGTCTCTCCAATTAACCCTATCCTTTGCCAGCTGCGTCCACCCTTTGCCTGCAAACTTCTTAATCTCATCCGCCCATCTAACCTTATGCCGCCCCCTGCTACGCTTACTTTCTCTTGGAACCCACTCCGTTACCCTTAAAGACCAGCGGTTATCTTGCCTTCGCATTACATGCCCTGCCCAAGCCCATTTCTTTCTCTTGATTTCGACTAGGATGTCATTAACCCGTGTTTGTTCCCTCACCCACTCTGCCCGCTTCCGATCTCTTAACGTTACACCTATCATTTTTCTTTCCATGGCTCGCTGCGTTGTCCTTAACTTAAGCTGAACTCTTTTCGTTAGCCTCCACGTTTCTGCCCCGTAGGTGAGTACCGGTAAGATTAAAAAATCTTTGGTTTCACGTACGTAGAGGCTTCACGTACGTAGAGCTCTTACGGGTGACCAGTGCGCATGCGCAGAACGCAAAGGGTATGCGCGAGTCTCACGTACGTACATGAGATTCGGATTTTTACGTTGCGGTCTTTGCGTTGCTTGCGTACGTAGCGTTGACAAACATGGCGGCGCCCTGCCCGCCGCTTCACGGCGATAACAGCTTCGTCGCTAATCCCTCGAGGCGATATGGTGTTCTAAACTGCTGTATTCGCCTTTGATTTGCCCGGTTTCAAGCGACAAATAGCTTTTGGTTTTCAGACAGAAGGGCGATTTTTCAGCTGCTAAGCCTGACGAAGTAGCGTTGGTCGTCGTCATAGCAACGGTCTCGCTATGAATGGCTTCGCTTAATGACTTGTCTTGGATGATTTTGGCTACAACCAGTGTCTGTGTTTCTTAGTAGATGGCGCTAGGCGTAACGCGCGGCGTGTTTCGCGTACGTGTAACTATAAGGGTTTCAAACCACCTGCGTGCAGGCTACGTAGACTTCTTACGTTTGCGTACGTGAACCCTCTACGTACGTGAAACTAAAACTTTCTATTATGCTGTTGTACACTTCCCTCTTGAGGGAAATTGGTAAACTGCCACTCATGATCTGCGAGAATTTGCCATATGCGCTCCACCCCATTCTTATCCTTCTAGTTATCTCCCTCTCATGATCCGGATCAGCTGTCACTACCTGCCCTAAGTGGACGTATTCCGTCACAATTTCTAGGCTCTCGCTGCCAATTGTGAACTGTTGTTCCCTTGCTAGGCTGTTGAACATTACCTTGGTTTTCTGCATGTTAATTTTTAGACCCATCGATCTGCTCTGCCTGTCTAACTCATTGATCATGATTTGCAGTTCACCTCCTGAGTAACTCAGCAAGGCAATGCCATCAGCAAATCGCTGATTATTTAGGTATTCTCCATTTATTCTTATTCCCAACTGTTCCCAATTCATGCCTCGAAATACCTCCTGTAAACATGCGGTGAACAGCATTGGCGAGATCGTGTCTCCTTGCCTGACGCCCTTCCTTATTGGAATTTTATTGCTGAATTTATGGAGGACTATAGTAGCTGTGCAGTTGCTATATATATCTTCCAGTATTTTGACATAAGGCTCTTCTACCACCTGATTACGCAATGTCTGTATGACTGCTGAGGTTTCCACTGAGTCGAATGCTTTCTCGTAATCAATGAAAGCTATATATAGAGGTTGGTTATATTCTGCGCATTTCTCTATCACCTGATTGATAGTGTGAATATGATCTATTGTGGAATATCCTTTACGAAAGCCTGCCTGATCATTTGGTTGATTAAAGTCTAACGCTGCCCTGACTCTATTAGCGATTACCTTAGTAAATACTTTGTAGGCAACGGATAGTAAGCTGATCGGCCTGTAATTTTTCAAGTCTTTGGCGTCTCCCTTCTTATGAATTAAGATAATGTTTGCATTCTTCCAAGCTTCTGGTACAGTCGAGGTCATAAGGCATTGCGTATACAGGGTGGCTAGTTTTTCTAGCACGATGTCCCCTCCATCCTTCAACAGATCTGCTGTTACCTGATCCTCCCCAGCTGCTTTTCCCCTTTTCATTGCTTCTAAGGCTTTCTTGACTTCATCTTTCGTTACTGGCGGGATGACGCATTGCTGTGCACTGCTGTCTTTCTCATTAACGCTCTGATTACATTGGCTACTGTACAGGTCTGTGTAGAACTCTTCGGCTACGTTAACTATCTTATCCATATTGCTAATGACATTGCCCTGCTTGTCTCTTAAGGCATACATCTGGTTTTTACCTATGCCTAGTTTCCTCTTCACTGTTTTTAGGCTTCCTCTGTTCTTTATAGCATGCTCGATTCTCTCCATATTAAACTTCCTTATGTCGGGTACCTTGCGCTTATTTATTAACTTTGATAGCTCCGTTAGTTCTATTCTATCGGTAGGGTTAGATGCCCTCATGTTTTGGCGCTTCTTAATCAGACCTTTCGTCACCTGAGATAGCTTCCCGGTATCTTTTCGAACTGTCCTACCGCCTACTTCTACTGCGCACTCCGTAATTATTGATGTCAGATTATCGTGCATTGAATGAACATCAAGATCATCTTCCTCAGTTAAAGCCGAATATTTGTTTTGCAGCGCTATCCAAAACTCCTGTGCTTTCCCTGTTACGGCTAACTCGTTAATGGTCTTCTTCTTCACTAGCTTCTGCCGTGCCCTCTTCAAGTCTAAGCTAATTCTAGACCTTACCATTCTGTGGTCGCTACAACGCACCCTTCCGAGGACGGCCACATCCTGAATGATGCCAGGTTTAGCGCATAGTATGAAGTCGATTTCATTTTTAATCTCACCATTGGGGCTCTTCCAGGTCCACTTCCTGTTTTCTCGTTTGCGGAAGAAGGTATTCATGATCCGTAAATTATTTCTATCCGCGAATTCGAATAATAACTCTCCCCTGCTATTTCTAGAGCCTATCCCATAGTCACCTACCGCGTGGTCGTCAGCCTGCTTCTTACCCACCTTCGCATTGAAGTCGCTCATCAGTACAGTGTACTGCAATTTTACTTTATTCATTGCCGATTCTACGTCCTCATAGAAACTTTCAACGGTCTGGTCATCATGGCTGGATGTGGGTGCGTAGGCCTGCACCACTTTTCAGCTTGTACCTCCTATTCAGCCTAATTGCTATAGCTGCTACCCTCTCGTTAATAGTGTAGAGCTCCTCTACGTTGCCAGCTATATCCTTATTAATGAGGAATCCCACACCTAGTTCTCGTCTATCCTCTAACCCGCGATAGCACAGTATGTGTCCGTCCTTTAGTGCTGTGTACCTTTAGTGCTGTATTCTATAGGGTATATCATTAAAACACAATTATAAAAGAGCAACTTGTCGCTCGCCTACTGTACGACCGGGACGAAGTCTCCAGTACGTGTCAACACCACCCGCAGCCGCAGCCTATAGCTCTATTTATAACCGATGGCTTCAGACCACAGTTGCGGATGTGGAAGTGGCACTCGAATGTCGTAGTTACAATGAAATAAGTTAATTGCTGGAAAACACTGCACATTTCTCCAAGGTCGCTTTTCGACAGTTCTGTAGACATGTACCCGATAGTAGTATCGCGACCAAAATTTAACGGGACGCATTTTTTCAGAAGTGGTTTATTGTAGCTGTGCACCGCGACCCAATCACGCGGTGTTGTTACCAGCGTGGGCATGAACGTTCCTTCATACCTTGAGACATTTAAGGCGACTGGATTTCATGACTGCATCAAAATAATTTTCTTCCCCGCACACTGGCGTCCCGTAAACTTCTGATCGCGATACATCTCGCCTCACCTCGAACACAGCTTCAAAGCAGGTACCGTGTCTTTGCCGGACCACTCGTTGCAAATATTATTTCATTACAACAATAACTAACAACTGAAATTGTTTTTTCTTGCTGACACAGTGCAAGTGCCTTTGACATAGACACGTTCAAGCTGATTATTTGTACGAAATTTCTACCTCATAGTCAACCCAGTTTTCTTTGGTTTATGGTTTATGGAGGTTTAACGTCCCAAAGCGACTCAGGCTATGAGAGACGCCGTAGTGAAGGGCTCCGGAAATTTCGACCACTTGGGGTTCTTTAACGTGCACTGGCATCGCACATCAGTACACGGGTCTCTAGAATTTCGCCTCCATCGAAATTTGACCGCCGCGCCAACCCAGCTTTCTGTTTGTTCTGTTGCGCCTTCCTGAAAGTATGAAAGCAAATAAAACTGCAGCCTCTCTCGTCCTAGACAGTATAGATATACGCGTAAAATGCTTTTCACTACCGGCGTAGCACTATACAGGGTGTTTCACGAGACTTTATGCACTTTAAAAATGTAAGGCTTTTGAGTTATGAGAGCGCTTTTTTCGGCATAGCATTGTCAGCGGTGTAGTATATATACCAAAATCTAAGACGTGCTAAGTAGCAGGCTGGTTAACTAATATTGCATAGTTAACATTTAAACTGTTACTGTTGGGTTCCTTAGTTATTTAGAGGCGTGTAGCGCACCGTAAGTAATATCCAAATCAGTTTTTAGAATTTCTAAAGCGCAGTTACCCTCGGCGCTCTAGCCCGACAAATTTTGGCCATTTCGACGAGTTACGTGCACTGGAGAGGTTGCTTTGCCTGCAAGCTTCTCGGAAGAGGATGTATTTTGGCTAGATGCAGCCAAAATTTGCTTGGCCACAGCGCCAAGGTTAGCCCCGTTTTCGAAATTCTAAAAACTGGTAAGGATATTACTTCCGGGTGGCTGTACACCTCTCAATAAACAAAGAGCCTAAAAGGAATAGTTAAAAGTTAACTTTTCAGTATTACTTAACAATCATTCTAGTTAGCACGTCTTAGCTTTATTATCATGTACTACACCCTTGATAGTGATATGCCGAAAAAGCCCTCTTATAACTCAATAAACCTGTTTTTAAAAATTGTGTAAAGTCTTAGGTGAAACACCCTGTATATGGGATGCTATATGTAGGATGATGGTAGCCGCATTCTTGGAATGCGTCTCGTCTAGGTCATTCCAGTCCACACCACACAGCGAAGCACATCATCCGCCGACCTTTCTGAAGGCCAGAATTAGCCATAGACATTGACGCGTCTGTAGCCAAACACAACCACAAAACGTGCGGTACCACTCGGCCGCGAGAACGCGCGCCCTGGACCACCACCCTTCCGCCGTCCTTACCAGTCCGTTTGTGTAGCCGTCCCACATGTTATCGCTTACAAGAAGTGAGTAACAACACTTCTTACTGGGTGAGTGTGTAGGTTTGCATATTGGAAGCCAGGCACAACACATAAAGACGACGGATGGTGACAGCGCGTCCTGTCCGCCTTTGTTCGTCGCTTCGTCCTTGCAGCTAGCTTGCACGGTGAGTAAAGTCATGAAGACGAGATGAAATCGCTGTAAATTTAGCACGGCTGATAGAGACTGCGATTTTGACCTTCAACGCAGTCGAGTGTAACTGCGTTGCCGAGCTGTTTCAGTTTCCTCTGGGCACGAGTTAGCCCCAAAAATCGCCTGGTTTCCCCACCGGTCTGCTAGTCTCTCGTCTGCGACCACACAGTTTCTGAATACTACCTAGAGGGAGTGCTGGCTTCACTGTCTCGGCGAGTTTCTTAAAGAGCACTTCATCGGCTGCGGGAATGCCGGGCAGACGAGGTTTCTTACTTGTCTTGGCTAGCGTTTGTCCTAAAACGTAACTAAGAATACAGAAATAAAAAAAAAATATTGCAATAAAGCGTTGGTTCTGCAATTGAAATGCCCTCTTAATAAGATCTCCTTACGGCACATTGCAATAAATGAGCGGAGAAGCAGGTATGTGTAAACGGGCACGGAATTTGCACAAGGTGAGAGAGGGATTTTACTTCATGTCACCAAATATATAGCGAACCGTTGAAACCAACTTTTTTCTTTCCGATAAACAGACCCACATTACAGAGCACATATTCTCACAAAAGAATTTTTAATGCTTAAAATAGTACACATCAGTAGCTTCCGTTTTGGTATTCTGAAAAATAGAATCACTTCATTGGCTTCTTCTACTATTGCGGTTTCGCGCCATGAGAAGCTTGTCCTCACACTTCTAAGTGAAACTTGTTTGGACGTGCAAAGGGCCGGCTCTCACCATGTCTTGGCGCTGCTCTTACAGATTTTACGAAGAAAAATATGAATTAGAAAGCACAAACCTGTCGTACAAAAAGTAAGTGACGTCCTTGTTCATGCTGACGCATGCAACATTTTTGCGTAGCAAGGTTGCGTCTAGTTGGTGATCCATATTGAAAAAGTGCTTCGATGCGGCAAGCAGGGAGGAGACGATGGAAGAAAACACACTCTTTGGTGTGTTTTCTTCCATCGTCTCGTACCTGTTTGTTGCATCGAAGTATACTTTTTAACCTTTTCTGGCCCAGGCTGAAATGAAACACGCCAATAGCAGTTCACAAATCAACCGTAGACTTTCACTTATCGTCCAAAGCAGATCATAAATACCCTGTTCACTGAAACTGCATGTGGGTGCACAAACACAGAAACAAGAAGCGGATTGGCGAAGATGTTCTTTAATTTTTATTTCCAGTCCCGATATACAGAACATATGTGCCGTTTTCTTAAGTGAGACAATTCTAAGAAGTCTTCCCAGCAGGCGTCATTATTTACGATGTAAACAATGTAAAGTTTGGTCCCCATCACTAGACTCTCAAGGTAGTGCGCATCGAAGAGAAACAAATTTTGATTCATATTTAACCGCGCAATGGTCACCAGAGCGCTTGTCGTGTCCATTCTTCGTTGTGTCCCGTTGTTTTATTGCACTGTTCAAATATGAATCAGTACCAACTCGCCCAGTTTGCAGCCTTAACAAATTTTGATGGAGGCGAAATTCGAGAGGCCCGGGTATTCTCCGATATCAGTGCACTTAAACAAACCCCATGTGGTCGAAATTTCCGGAACCCTCCACTATGTCGTCCCTCATAGCCTGAGTCGCTTTGGAACGTTAAACATCCATAAACCCAAACTAAAAGATTATTTACGTTTATCGATTGTGCAGTCAGATAGACAACACAGGGAAGTAAGCTCGTGAGTGACTTCACATGAAATGATGGACAGTCTTCACAGTGAAAGGTTACGTTTGCGAATTTCACCACACAGAAACGTAGTTACCGTACCTACGTATTTTTTACCGCGACCATATTGGTTTTAGTGCAGTTACTGCAGCCAGCCGATGCTTCGGAACTCAAATAAGCCAAGTGCGTAGCTGTATAAATACACCACCTCAAAGTGCATAAAATATCAGTGAAAACGAAACTGAAGAACCGAAAACTCCAATCCCTAAAACAGGGAACAAGCTACCAGATGTCAGTCCGAAGCCACGTCTTCCCTGCTTGCCTAAGGCGCCCTTGGTGAATGAACAGCAGGGCCACCAGCTTTCTCATTGCATTCAGATACAATTTAAGACTCCACTGAAGCTCCGCACATATTCAGGACTGCCGCATCCACGAAAAATGTAGACCGTTGTTAAAACTTTTCTTGTTAATTAAACAAGAAGCTTACTCGAAAAAAAAAATTATGTTTTTTTTATACCTGGCTTGTTTATTAAAGCCAAACATAAAAAATCTGGTTTTGCTTACCGTTGTGATCGGCTAGCGGAGTAATTACAAGACGCCGCGGATCATGGCCCAGTGTTACCAACTGCTGGCTTTTTTTAGGTTTTATCCTAGAATAGTTAATATTTAGAAACCCTATGTTTGTGATCATGTCTGCTTTCACAGCCACGTGAGAACAGCAGGGCCTTTGAAATCCCGCGCCGCATGCTTCCGCTGCCAGAGTGCAGGTTGCTTTAACGTGCGCCAAGCTGATAGACGGTCGGGTGGAAAGTTTAGGAAAATTCGCTCTATGTTCTCCTTCCTGTTCGCCTGAGTTTGCCGAGGACGGGAAATAAAATCTTTTCATGCTTAATAACACTAGAACAAGAGAGCAAGGTGACAAAATAATTTTATCGACAATTGGAATAAACTTGTTTGTCTGATCGCGAACAACAAGGAAAGAAATAAAGGATTTCTTTGAATTGTTTGCAAAGAAAACAGTGTTACATTTAATTGCATTAATTAGTGTTAAATTATCCATATTAACTTGGCATAATAATTTTTATGAGATAACGGCAAACACGAAGTGTTGGAATGGTATGCAAGAAGGAATATAACGAGCCAAGTGAAGCTTTCCGAGCACTGAGAAGTTATTACATGGCACAGCTTTTTATACATACATAATAACAGAAAAGCAAAGAAGAACTTAAGCTTCATAATACCAAAATTGATCAAGTACTGCACGCTATGCTATTACCGGTTCACCTTGGCTGCATGACATAAAGCGCTTTATGCTCAAGAATTTTTTTGTCTATGTTCTATTCGGTCGGGGTTCCCCAAATAATGCAACAATATGTGAAAGATGTTAATAAATGCATATCGTATATTACGAATTTATTTTAGTGTGAAGATTCAGCATATGGCGACATATGACGCCTTTTAAATAATTTATTTTACCTCGAACTTTGTCAACCAGCGCATCCTAGTTTATAGACTCGGAAAGAATCACATCCCTACACTTAGCAGTTGACTCAATCTCAATTTTGTTTGCATTAAGTAGAAGCTCCGCATTGCATTTATTTTGTTTCTTTTTTTGTGTGTGCTTCTGAGCTGAAAAGCACAACTTTGTATTCGGCTTGTTAACTTTTTAAGAGTTGTATCAGGAAGACTTTGGTAAGTGCTTTAAGAATACATTACCATATTTCATTAATTTATTTACGCTCTTGCTTGTGGTAAGGACTGTTACATCTTGCAAGCGCAATAAAGTTTGCTGAAAGTGAAACTGAAGTTATATCAGTTTACAGGAACAGAAAACTGCCTAAAATTCTGCTTTGTGAAACATCCGGCGAGGTTGCCTCGATATTAAAAAAAAAGCATCGTTACGGGATCAAAATTATTCCTTGCCCACAAAGTACGACTGCTAAAGAAAGACTAGCACCTGCAATGTCTAAATGATTTCACTTGTGTGATAAGAGATTGTGATTAATTAAACCGAATACTTCTGTAAAATCCGCCCATATCTCATAAACAAGAAGCTTCTCGTCAAACTTTTCTTTTTACGCAGCAGTGTCTTCACAGTGGACATTTTTTGCCTGAAATGAAATTGGCAGTCGGTACAAAATGTTTGATGAAGTACCTATTTATTCTAGAGTAGATTATTTCCTCTAAATATTTTGACATGATTGGAAGAATAGGGATCAGGCTGTTCTCCGATATTCGCAAGGTGCCCTCTCCTTTGCGTACAGCGACAACATTTAAGATTTAGGTTTGCATACGAATATGCCTGAGCTGCGACAGAGATTCAAGATTTTTACGAGTACCTGGGAAATAAAAGTGATAATGTAGATATGTTTTTTATGAACCCGCAGTAGACAGAGAAACCATATCTGTGCCTTCGCATTAGGGAACATGATAAAGGTGCTTTTGCAGTTCAACTAAGGTTCGTGCATAGTCGGTACACGTTAAGCGGAAAGCGTATTTCTCAAGCAAAACGAACGAGGTGCAGAGAGCACTCGTTATATTGATAAAATTGTTATTAAATTCATTAGCAAGGTTTTTACCACTACTGCGTTTCATTTCAAACTAATGAAAGTACAGAGAACGTGGGTCCAAGGCTCACAATTTCAGCAATTTTCCTCCAGCTTTAAGATGGCATTGAAACAGTAGTTACATCTTCCGTCCCTACTCTCATGGGTAATTCTATTGTGGTAGCGCTTATGGGCCAGCTATTTGGAAACGTGCTCTCATTTAAGAAATCCAGCATAGAGTTCTTGGTAAGTTTTTATTTCTCTCAAGTTTCGTGGTTTCCATTCTTTTGTTTTACGTTTCGAAGCTCATATATGAGAAAAGTACTTAAGGCAAATGAGTTTAGCTTTTCATATCATTGTTACGTGTGTCCCGCTACCGTCTTTCAACGCTGATGTATCATTAAAGTTGGTACTAAAAATTCTTTCCGGAAGTTTAAAACGGTGTTACAACAGATGCGCTGATACCAAGAAAGAACCAGTCAGCTCTTTAGCGTTGTGAAAATTGGCTCGGCTGCAATTGCGATCGTTACAAAATCGTCGCCATGCTGAAGCGGCGCCGCGAGCTGGTCTAAAAAGGCCTTTTCACGTGCAAGCGACTGAGCGAAACGAGCGACGCGGCGAAAAATTTCCTCTTGTTGGAACCTCGTCGCTACGGCGCGCTCGGATTGCCGTGGTATCAGAAATCACGAGCTTTTTCGATTGCAAGGGAAACAGCCTGTAAAAAAGATCGGCGCGTACGGAGCCACTTCGTTTATTCTGTTTCATGAGCGTCTTGCCGGTGCATTTAAATGTTGGTGTCAGAATTTTCATGTAACTATATACATTAGGAGCGCTACTACATGGATGTATTTTTGCAAATGAGATTAAAGAGTCGCTAACTTTCATGGCATCAATGCAGAGCGACTATTGGAACATGAAGTTTTAATGGTGCAGTGGAACGCATGCAGTGCCATGACAACGCTGTTCTTATCAGGCATCCATACTATATTTCTAAAAAGATAATATGCTTGCAGTACAGTTGCCTCGGTCGGCACGAGGCACTAGTGTTAAATAACTTCGATGAGCACTCATTACTACTGGGCGCATAAGCTCCAGAAGCTTTGTGCATGGCTGTCTCTATAACTATAAGCTTTATGTTGATATGGTGCTTTGTTGTCTATGAAAAGCGGGTGCGCGTTGTATTGATTTGATTCTTTTCATTCTCATTATTTTTCTCTATGTTATTGACTCGCTCCATCGCTGTTTCACTGCAGTCAGTTAATCAGACGCGCGGATGGTAAGAATCAAATAGACTCTTACAAATATTATTGCATCGTTGTGTCTTACATTAATTACATGCTTTACATCTGCTTCTTACGAAAACATTGGAAGATCAATACTGATTAAGTGCTCCGACATGATTGTGCGTGGAAAAGGCGACTTCATGGTGATGGATTTCCTCCTATACAGGTTTGTAAACCTATTTATACGTTTGATGTACTACGTAGGTAATAAAATTTTTGAGCAGAAAATACAAACGCAGAAGGGTACAACATCAGTTAGAACTCAAGGAGACACTGACTGGCAAACAACTGTAAGCCTGTTTTTCGCGCAAGCAGCAATGACAGTCGCCGAATCTCACGTCTGTAGTCATAAATGCAAATGATTGCGCCTATAGCTTCGCCGTTCAAATGTTGTACAGGAGTATTCGTCGACGATTTCAATAGGATTTTAACGTGTCGCAGAAGAGCCGGTGTCCGCGTCGGCGGCGTTGGCCGTGTGCGAAAAATTCCAGAAGCATTAATAAAAACCGAGTAGGAAATTGGTCAAGTTGGGGAATCGAACTAGGGCCTCCGCAGTGCGAGACAAGCACTCTAACCGCACTCTGCCACGCCAGCTCGATGGTTTGGAATGAACAATGGCGCGCCTAGTGAACATGGTGTTGTCTTAGAAGGGTGCTTTAGTGACATTTACTGTGGTGTGTATTAGTAATTATGAGCACGGAAATTACAGAAGTCGCAGTTAAGCGAGTAGCAAAGTACGTTTCCGCTTGTCGCGCACGTAGCGCCATCAGGCGGCGCCTACTAAAACCACGCTCTCCTCCTCGCCCCACAGATAGCGTGTGGTGGCAGCGCCTCCCGCTCGTCTCGTTCGGGCGCAGTGGGGCCGTGCGGGCACGCAGGAATCACGCGGTGGGCGGCGAACAACGCAGCACACATCCAAGGCGCGTTCATTACGAAGCTTGCGGCTTGCTGACCGTTCGTTCGGCGCGGAAGCTATGCTGGCGTTCGCGGCATCGGGTTTTTCGAGAACGATGTGCCGACGAACTATAATCGCAACTTGAGTCCGACGCGTTTCGGCAAGACGCCTGGCAGCGCTTGTACGTGGTTTGCCGCACCGCGCGTCCCATTCACACTACGTAGCATCCGCAGCATCAGGTTCACGCGGCGTCGAAGGCGTTGGCCTTGAGCGAAAAATCCCGGAAGTATTAATAAATTAAAAAAAGTAGCAAGTTGGTTTAGGTAGGGAATCCACAACCCATTACGCTATCGCGTCATACCCTAAAGGCGGAGCTTGAGTGTCCCCTCCAATTTTAAGTTCCCTTCTAAGCGCAGCCGTTAACAGCGTACAGCTCCGCTTTGACGCCAACTGTTTGAAACTTCAGGCAGCGATTCCTTCCTTGTCTCAGGTGTACTAGCTACTTCATACTCTTGAAAAACAAGACTTGGCTACACCAGTTTACCACCAACGATCAACATGCCTGAGCTTATTCGGAAATCTGAAAATCACGAGTAGACAGGTTAACTGATATACAATGGTTAACTTTTTGATGACTACTGTTAGTGTCCTTATTAGTCTCCCACCGTATGTAATATCCGTATCAGTTCTTAGAATTTCCAAAACACAGTTACTATTGGTGCTGTGGGCCAACAAAGTTTGCTCTTTCGAACGATTTACGAGCACTTTAGGGCTTGCTCTGCCGGCAAGCTTTTCGAAAGCCCATGTATTTTGGAGCGATGTAGCCGTAATATTTGGGCCACAGCGCTGACGAAAAATTAAAAATTGGTATCTATATTGCTTACGATAGACTACGCGGCGCTAAATAAATAAGGAGACTAACATTAACAGTTAAAAAGTTGACTATTCATTATTAGTCGACCAGCCTACAAGTTAGCGCGTCTTAGCTGTATGCTGATGGTTTCACCCTTGACATTGCAATTTCGAAAAAAGCGCTTTTCGAACTCAAAAAGCCTATGTAAAAAAAAGTTATTGAACATCTGAGGTGATACACCCGGTATACGTTGATATTTTCTCCTTTTACTGTGTGTAACTCCCACTCAGTGGCCAGCAAGCTGTGGTCGGCATGTTAAGGATACTGACCTTTTTCGGTGAAAATCGAATGTCGAAATTTTGATTCGACGTTTTTCTATTGCTTTTTTTCGGCTTAAACCGAAACGTGCAACCCATAGTTATGCCTTACGCAGCATAAGTGTCCTAGCTTGTTGAAATATCTGACACACCTTAAAAATTCACTTTTCTTGTACCGTGAATGTTAATACGATACCAAGGCGCGCGAGTTGGTGGTACATATTTGAAAAAAATACAGCGCGGAAAACGGGGACTTCAAGGGTAGAAAACACAGGACAAGCGCTGACTCTCAACTAAAGTTTAATCCCAGCAAACAGGCAACAACCACACATTAAAACCACAAGGCACGTGCACTAAGTTCGGTCAAGATAGGCAACCTCACTGTCACGCAGGAGCAGGGATGGTTTGCTGACGCACAATCTTGGTTTCTTTCTCATCTTGTAGGCTTCTACGATTTCTCTGGCCAATTGATTGGGGTGTTTATACAATATGTCACTATAGCACAAGGCAGGAAAACATGATTTACACTCTCGGCAATGATAAAATTCGTGGAGCGTCTAGAATCTAATGAGTTTAGATGTTCTCTCAGTCGTGAGTTAATACACCGTCCTGTTTGACCAATGTAAATTTGATCACAGGACAGCGGTATTTTGTACACCACACCCTCAGAGCACGGTAAAAATTTCTTATCATGCTTAATGCCACAAGACGCTACAGATTTGTTAAGATTGCGGGCGCATGCGCATAGACCAGTGTTTTTTTATATGCGGCACGCTGCACGTACGAACTTTTGTTTAAAAAAGAAATTATATAAAGTGGTGTCGAATGCTTAAAACGAAATATTTATATTTATTTAAACAAAATATGAAAAGCAATGACGAAATAATGCTTATATATTATGCTTTTGTTTGCAGGCCACCAAAACCAGTTGCAAGCGCATATCTTTTGCCAGCAACATTGGTTTTCCCAGCGGTGTGAAACGCTCAGCGGCGACGCATGTGAAACGAAAGCTCGCAAAACGCTTCGCAGCGCCGCGCCGCTGTTCGTTCTATTCGCCGAATCGCTTGCATGTGAACCGCGTTTAAGAGGCAGGTGGGCCACCTAGGTCACGTGACCTTGCGGCGAGTCTGCCCACCGGATTGTGAGCAAACTGCCCACAATTCTCGCCCGGTTTAACCCCCGCTTTAACAAAGCCCGATGCGTTTACAAGGTATACAGCGATGGCTCTGCTGCGTAGTAGCTTGAGAAGCGACGTGTAAAATGAGTCGTCGTCTGCTCCGTGTTGATATTAGGGTTAGGAGGAAGATGGCGGCCGATGACCCGTGCGCTTGGCTCCTTGTTTACTGTTTCTCCGATCGCAGCGCTGTTGTGGTTAGCGTCTACTAGAGTCTCTCGTAACGGCACCTTTTCAGCCGATCCGTATTTTCCCGTCACAACCGGAACGCCGGCACCGGCTTTTCTGCGACACGGAGCCCTTAACTGCATTAACGCTGTCGATTTAAAAGTTGGCGGCGGTAAGGCCATCACGAGTTCGGAGATAAGCGAGCAGCGAGACTGAGAAGATACGCTGGACGCGAGGCGAAACAGGAAGCAGATGGATTTCGACGCCCTGCACAGCTTTGCCCGCCACATGATATAGCTGCTAAAGGTCTAGAGAAAGGTCACTGAGATATGCAATCGAGAAGCTAGAGATTGTAACGGTAGCAGATTTCTTCACGTCAGCAGCAGACTGGGTCACTTGACACTGCCACAGGCTCAGTCGAGCTTGTTTTAGATCGTAGCTTTTTGGATTTCCCTCCTTCTGTGTGTGCAATGCTCTTTCGGCTTATAAAAATGATGGTGGTCGTCTTAAAGTGCGCCACCATTTTAGTGCAGGCTTTAATGAGGGGCGATGAGTGGTGGCCTTCAATTTTGAGAGATAATTAGTCTGTTGGATGTGACAGTGAATACGAAGCCACAGTTAATGCGCAGCAGAAGCGTCTGCGCGAAGCCTAACGGGAACGGATACTCATATTCAGATCTCGGAAAGACAGGCGGAATTTTATCCATACGCTTCCACCAGCGTCGTGGTGGTCTCTTAATCTGTACGGCAGTGTTTTCTCAGGACTTTTTCTCAGCCTTTTGGTCATACACACAGATTTTAACTTTAAATCCGCACTGCCGAGATCGGATAACATTGAACATAATCGAGGAGGGGGACAAACTGTACAGTGGATCAGGTGAATCTTATCGAGGAGCCTCAGCGGACACTTGCCTTCACGGGCACATTTCAAGGCGACAGCTGTTACAACTATAGATCGGCGGACAAACAACGCTTGCTCGAGAAAAAAAGAAGAGGGAGAGGGGCTCGTTCGCATTATTTCTAGCAGACGCTTTTTAATGCGCAAGTTATGAAGGAATAAGAAAAATAGTCGTCTTCGCACTATGCTAAACGATGTAGCACCATTGAAAAGCTGATAACAAAATTATGTTAGCGTCGGAAAAGTTTCCTGAAATGTCGCCCACTTAGAAAGAACTGTCTGACTTTTTGTATGTGTTTGTGTCCTGCCTGTAAAAGTCCCACAGGAGACTGGTAGAATTTCTAAATAAATAAATAATGAATTAGCATCTGATGCGTAATCTGCAGTTAGTCCTTGTTGTGTGAAAGACCAAATGAAAGGCGCAAGGGTCGAAAATGATTTTTTTTTAATTCAACAAATGCGTTCCTGTCTTTCTAACAACGGTTGTCAAGAAACGAGACGAGAAATTGCTGGACGCAGGCCGGAAGTTCTGCGGTGGTGCCACTGGCCAGACTCCAATTGGCGCCAGTTTTCGCGACATTCATGGCCAATTTGTGACGCAACCGTTTGTCGTACAGCGTTCCGGGTGGTGTCATACGATTTCTAGTTCCATATAGATTTACATGTGCTAATCAGGTTATAGGCGATCTTGCGACAGGGATTCGCACCAACGACCTATGCACCTTCAATTGTATGCCTCCCCAGATTACCAAAACTGTCATTCAACCGTTCGTCGCGCAGCGCCCGGTGTGGCGTCATACATGCGCGCGCGTGTGTGGCGGTTTCATACTTGAAAAAACAACTACAAACACTAGTCGCCTGTAATAAACTCAGTTTGCAAACAGCAACCAAACGTCTACGTCTTGCGTCCACAGCATTGTTTTGCATTCTCGCACAAATAGCCTTAAGTGTCTCTGCCGAATTTTTTTTCCCTCGAACTGCTTGAATATAGTGTCTCCGAACATTTTGGCCGTAAAGTGCTGGAGACTAAGAACAAGTTTAAATCAAATTTTGTACGCAATCTACATGCAGATAACGAGTGCATGGCGTGTGAACGGCATGCCGATTAGAACCCTGGAAATTAAAGGGCTAAATGACTCATGTTAACTAAACAGGTTAATTGAAGCTTGCGCTAGACTATCTGAAATCACTATCTCCATTCTGCGAAGTATTATTGTTCATCTGAGCTATTACTGATACAGCGACTGTTGTTGTATGAAGTGTCTTTCAACCTTATTTGTTGCTTGATACTTAGCCCCTTAGTGTGTTTTTCATTGCTTATACTTCCTTGTAGTTTGCGTTATTGCCCGAGCTATTATGTTGATTTTGTTTATTGTACTGTTGTACATAGAGCTTGATTGATGCTGAAAACGTTCCTCAGTAGTCAT
This sequence comes from Amblyomma americanum, assembly GCA_030143305.2. Taxonomy (NCBI): domain Eukaryota; kingdom Metazoa; phylum Arthropoda; class Arachnida; order Ixodida; family Ixodidae; genus Amblyomma; species Amblyomma americanum. The sequence goes on along the minus strand of JARKHS020034396.1, from coordinate 30,675 downwards.
CTAATACGTTTCTCGCCCCGTGCTAGTGCCGTCTGAACCGGAGGTGAGAACCTCGTCAAGCGGACTGCCGCATTTTTCTCACCTCCTATATAGAATTGTTTCTCAGGGAAATAAACTTATTATTGCTATTATAAGTTTACTGAATACATACCCAACAATTCTGGGCAAAAGCATTTTTGAGCGGGAAAGCCTCCATGAACAGAATTTTTTCATATAATGTAAGACTTCGCCGCAACAATCAATATATCCGCAGATCAACCTACGGCATTACTGTATCTTTATTTCTATTAGCGTTTTTTCTATCGTCAAAAGCGTTCCTCAGTGGTTTTCTTTGTCAGTCTTAAGTGTTCGATGCGATCGATGTAAACACTTTAAAATAAAGGTTTTGAATGTGTCTTACATTTTTCCAATTTTCAAAATTTTTGTCCCAGAATGTTGGACATGGATTATTGCGGGAGATCCAACGTTTTATTCTCAAGGTTTTTTTGGGGGGGCATGGGGGGGGGGGGGGGTGCATGAAGGGCACTGATATAGTGGATGATATCCACGCTGATGGAGCTCGAATCGCGAGCGTTCCTCCGCCAGGCGGTGAAGGTGGTCGTCGACCGCAGCCGGGAAGAGATACAAGACGGGATGAAGGCAACTCGAGCCTCTTTCACTGCGGGCGTGCGGTCAGATCCGGATGAAGTGGCCCGCCTCATCGCGAAGGCCATGGGAGAAACGTACCTTAAGACACGCGTAGTCGGTCACCACGGGGAGCAGGTCGCCTTTACATTTCTTTCATGTCCTCTATCCCAGGCGAGTTATGGGACGTAATTTTTAGTCTGGAACTTTAAGTCCAAATACAAATTAAGTGAACTATGTTGCTTGGTGCCGAATTCTAACCTAAATTCTTGCTAAATCCAAGGTCTCATGCGCTTGGACACTACCGCACACATTTTATTTTTGCATTTAATTTTCATGCATTATGCTATATGCTGTGTCCTCGCATTTTTATTGCCTGCTTCCTCAACGCTATGCTCTTCATTCAAACGGCATGCCAGACTAACTGGCCTCTCAGTATATTTTGGTAACAATAAATTTGTGGCACAGCAATGATTAAACGTATTCCCAAGTTACTTAGGGTGTAGCTAATACGCCGCCATGGTTAGGAGTAACTCTCAAAGGTACGCCACATCAACATGCTCATGCAAGCATTCAAGTTTTTTTGTCTCATTTACCAGCGATGCCGTGGCACGTATCTGCTTCATGTGACCGCGCACGTTCGTAAGCAGGCGTTTTTCGGCCGTGTATATCTGACAACAGCTCGAAATGTACGATTTCTTTACAGCTGTGTCAGCTCTCATAAGGAGATCTCTGCTGGAGTGTCATAGTTGCCTTCCGCATGCTGTGAAGTCATCACATAATAAGTTCACATGACCGACTGGGCCCGTGACTAATTTATTATCATGTGACCCATTGTCAGTGATTCGTATAACTAATTAAATACCTTGCAGAGTATTTATAAACGGCCGTACAACATTTCTTCGCACGGATAACGTTTCGTAGTAGACAGCACAGGATGGCAAGACACAACTGAGGACAGTGAGGCCACTGCAGGCAGTGGTGCATTGAAACCAAAGCTTCCGCTCGTATTCTCTATTGTCCATAACTGCACTAAACCAGTTTTGCACACCGCTTGTAATGTACGAACTAATTCCCCTAATTATGTTCGGCGCAGAGTTTTAAATTCTGCGAAACGAGAACAAAGAATCGGAAATATTCTGCGGGAAGCCTCCCGCGCGTAACGCATGCGGCTTTTCACGCAGAAGCGGGCACATGCTTCGCCTTGGGGACTCAAGCTGTTGAGGATTTGGCTTTTTCTTGCAGCTCAGGAGCATAGAGAGGAAGCTCACTGTGGATATTCATTTCATTTTATTCACTTCCAATCGCAAGAAAGCATTAGAGTCCTTTTTCTTTATGATCTCAGGTTTCTTTACGTTTGTGTTCCGTCCAAGTTCCTTAATGAGATTTCTTTTCTAAGGTGCTGTTTTTGAGCAGTTCGTCAGGTAATCGCCGAAATGTACAGCTTCAATGCCACACCTACATTGTGATTTGTTAGAGATACCAAATCGCAATAAGTAAAACGGGAAATCCAGCATGTCCTCACAGGGCCCGCGAAGCATGGTTGTCGGAAGCAAAGAGTAAAGACATATTTTTAACGTTCTGAATTTTTTTTGTATGCATAAATGTGTATACCTTTCTCCGCTCATATTTTATTAAAATATACTGAATAATTCTTCTCTTGGTTCGCTCTTAGTTCATTAAATTAAATTATTTATTTTCCAGAACGAAAAGGTACATCTAGGAGAGGTTCAACGGCTAAAAGCTGCTAGCAACAACTTGCCTGGGGCCCAAGAACCTCTAACTGGCAGACAGTGAAAGAACGCACATAAAGTGTATTGAAGTATACAAAGAGTTCAAGAAGTAGAGAACGAGCATAATCAAATTATCAAGAGATACCAGGAGTATCTTTAGAAATCCAAAGCAAGTGAGAGAACAGTAAATTACAGCAACAGCAAGTGGGAAGTAAAAACAAAGAAACATTGGGGAAATTCACATGTGGTTATAAAAGTTTACACAGGCACACACAAACTAGGTATATATTAAAAAAAATACATTTTAAGCTCTTTTGAGCTCACATTAGCTAGAAAGTTGTGTTTATTAAGAACTTATGGAAAATTATGTTGAAGTGTTTGCTGTTTATAGCTATTTCTAAAATATGGAATAAACCAGAGATCCTTGTTGCGGGTGCAGATTCGATTTGATGCGGATGTTAAATGTGGATTACGTATTAAGAAGTCCCTAGAAGCTTGAGAGGAATGGAAAACATGTGCAACATCCGGAATACGTATATGAGTTCAAAAGGAATTATTTTGTAATTGTGGAAAACAGTTCGTGTCGGGGAGAGGTAAGGAATGCTAGCAATATAACGAATGATTTTCTGCTGTAGGACCTCTATTTTTATTATGTTTATTTTTGTGGGAGTCGCCCAAACTAAGCTGCAATAATTCAAAACCTTGGCGCAAAAAGCATGCTAAATTTGAATTTTTACCCGAGTGGAGAGAAGCCAGGGACATCTTGATATTGTTCCCGCTATCGAAGAGAGCGCATTGCAAATATTTTCAACATACTCATCCCATCTCAGGTGCGTTGAAAAAGTAACCCGAAGGATTTGGTTTGCTGACTGGTAGGTTAGCCAGCTCACAATGTTCTGAAGCTGTTTTAGCTGACTGCTCGACTGATTTGTCCCCTCAATTCCGGCTATAACATATTACATATCTTACTATCACGTTGAGTTCATTGTTTTAAGTGTGTTAGCTCTTACTACTTACGTTTGTTTTAAAGACGCGTCTGTCTGCAATGAAGGTCAAATTGACCAAAACAATAAGCACGTGACCACACTATATAACATAGCAACAGTGGGCGCGTAGCGCCTCCATTGATACCTATACTTTCGATCCGTTATATATGTGCCTGTATAGCTCCCATCGAAGTGGGACACCCTCCCCTGAGACCACCATTTGCATAAAATTTGGGGGCCACCCACTTGACGCAGAATCTTCGAAATGGTGTCAAATGACTTCATATTCCTGATGATGAAATTACTAATTGAAGCCCAAAATATGTGTGGGATTCGTAACCACCCTTGCACTCCCAAACCGTGCATTCCGTGACCTTCAGGCGGGCATTGCGGCCGAACCGTTTGTCGCTGGCGGTCCCGGATGGTGTCAAACGATTCCTCGTGTTGTGATGCACATGTTTATACAATTTATTAACCGATATAACGAGGAAATATACCACATAGAGTGAAGACTGCTTTAAATCGCAAAAGTATAGTGTAAAATCTATGAGGTAGATCGCGCTGCTTGTGTCTTAGAAGGGATGTTTCCGGAAAGAAAACATCCGCGGATGTTTGGATGTAAACACTGTAACCACCTGAAGGTCCCGTAGCTAATGCTCTTAATTCGAACACTGCGGCAGTGTTGGCGGAGAATGTTTTTTTGAAAATTATGTTTTGTTACGTGTTAACTGGTTGGAATTATTTGAATTTGTGATAGGTTTTAGCGTAGAGGGACTCTCGGTCAATATTTGCAATTTATAATTGCTGTTTCTTATGATATAGTCTATTGCCCTGATAACAGATGTGGACTCCACCTTGAAGTTATTACTATATTCTGGTAATTGGAACTGTCTTTGTTCGGCTGTCAAGTCTCTATTGTTGTAGACTGTGTATGCTGCACCCGTGTTATTCATTTTGAAGCCGTCGATGAATACTTTAGAATCTGCTTTTGAGTTTAGTTCCGCTGTTTACATGTAGTTTATTTTGGGAGCCTTGGTGATATTCTCATAGGCCTTAAACCAGGTGTTTCAGTGAAGGTCAACCAAAATTTTGTAGCGAGAGCTACATTACTGTAGCCGCTTCGCCTCTTCAGCATGGTCGCACCTCGGCTGTGGTCGCACCGCTCGGCTCGTCATCTGGCATGACGTCACTCCACCGGTGCGCTCGTCGTGGAGCAGACGCTGCTCGCTTCGCCAGTTGTGCGCATGCGTAGTACAGGGAGAGGGGCTGTCGCAGTGTGTATATACACACGGTTCGGCGTAGCGGGAGGCGAGCCTTAGCGTTTGTTCCGCGTCGCGTCAGCGTCTCGTCTACCGGCGTCGTCGCTAGGAGCCCGCAGGAGAGGGCGACCAAACACATGCGGGCATACGACTGGCGTCTCCAGACGGGGGTGAGGAGACATCATGGCTAAAGCCCCTCAATTATCCCCTGTCCGTTGCTAATCGTCCCATTCAGCGGCGACGGGAACCTTATGCGGGGGCAAGGGGGACAATAGCAAGGGTACAGAAGGGGCGGTGCTGTCTTCGCAGAAACGGACCGCTGCTTTTGGCCCCACCAATCCCCACCTACGAAGTACTTCCGACGCCGACGCTGAGATCTGGCCTCGACAGATTTCTTCGTCTTCCTGCGTCGCCTCGTTTCAAGCGCTGAATTTTCGCCTGCGGTGACGCCAGTAACCCACACGCTGACGTGGCACCGAAGAAACGCTGCCTTGTGCTTCGGCCTTTATGGAGAACGATGAGTCGGCTAGGCTGACAGAAGAAAAAACTTGGGCGTCGGAATGAAACAAAGATGAGACAGCCTGCCGAAGAGACCGAAGAAGAGCGTGTCAAACGTCTCGATAGACGTTGTAATGACGACGCGGCTAGAAGAGCTCGCTTAGTCTCCGAGGGTGAATCCGCGACGGTAGAAGACGACGTGCCTAGTTTGGCGTCTCTGAAGGAAGCCAGACTTCAGCTTTGGAACGAAACAAGCCTAGACAGAGATTAGCCAAGGAAATCATCAGTAGCATGACATCGCTTGACCACAGCGAAGCCTAAGCGTAGTCAAGGTCTGTAGCTCTCGTTACCTACCAGGTTTAACCAGAGCTAAACCACACCCAATTGTTTTTAAATGGGCTTTTTCAGGAATAAGGGCGGCTTCTGCGACACAATGATACCTACGTTGGTAGAGATCAGAATACAGGCAAATTATGCTATTCGCCGTTTAACTAATTTCTGATAATTAACTTCTTAACTGTAACATTTAGGCTACTGGTTGCAATTAGACTTGTAGCCGGCCTTTAGCAACATCCATATCAGTTTTTAGAATTTCGAAATCGCGATTACCCCGGCTCTGTGGCTCGACAAAACTTGGCGTTTTTTTTTACTCGTTACGTGTACTGGAAAGGTTGCTTTGCCTGGATGCTTTGCGAAAACGCATGCATTTTGACACGATGTAGCCAGGTTTTGTCGAGCCAGAGCGTTGAGGTTAATCGCGTGTTCTAAATTTTAAAAACTGATATGTTTATTACTAAGAAGCGGCTACAAGTCTCTAATTGCAACCAGTAGCCTAACTGTTATAGTTAAGAAGTTAATTATCATAAATGGGTTAAGCGGCTAACTTGTTACATTTATTCACCAGTTTTTTAATGTTCGCCAAAGTAGGTAATATTGTGCCGCAAAAGCCACCTTCATACCTCCAAAAGCCTATTTATAGAAATTCAGGTTCGCCTTCGCTGAAACACCTGGTATGTACTGGCTGTCTCTCGCTGGAAATAGCATCGTCTCCGCTCTGTTCTCTATGTGGTGTGTGCGGGGATATCGAACATTATATTATGTACTGCCCAGAGTACAACGCGGAAAGGCATGTGATGTTCGCTTCCTTCAAGAAGACAGGAACCCGTCACAGCACAGTTCAGGACATTGTCTACCCGAGTGGAAACCAGACATGCAGAAGGGAGGCTGCACGCCTTCTTTTAACATTTCTGCAGGACACGGATCTTGTTTCTAAATGGTGACAGCAGGAACGGACTATGGCCTACTGTGATGGAATGTGTGCGTAGATGGTGTCTTCTGGAGTGGACTACGTTATACTGTGAGTTAATGTGTGTATGGATTGTGGCACTACAATTGTCTATATATGTTCTACTGTGACTGAATATGTGCATAGATGGTGACTTCTGGAGTGGACTGTGATGTGGACTGTGTGCAGTGATTATGTGCATAGATGGTGACTGCGGTATAGGAATGCGTGCTATTATAAGAAGCTGTGCGCATAGCGGGGTAGATGCGACAGGCTTTAGGGCATTATTAATATAGAAGGGACGCTATGGTGGAGCAATTGCCGGCCGAATAAGCAAGGCTAACCCCACCTGCAGCATTCGACACCTCAACTCAACTCAACTCTCGTCCTGATACGGTGACTGTTGTCTTGGTATTGTTTGTTTCATTTCAATAATTGATAGATTTCGACTTCGCTCTCTATTTGTAAGCGTACTCGTATATTGTTAGTCAAAATATTTAGTGCATTACTAGAGGTGGTATTTATAATAAACTGCACATCTCCAACCAAAAATGTTAACTTTAACCCAACGTTTCCAAGCCGACTCGGCTCCTTCATCAGGGGTGACTGAGGGCAGTAGCTAGCGTCTTTAAAGTATGGAGGGGAGGGGGGGGGGGGTGAAAGGAACGACAGCTGTGTCGCGCAAGGCGCGAGGGAGGGGGAGGGGTTTTAGGATGTTAGTCACGCTGGCGCACTGCAGGGAGGGGCTGAATGGCGACTTTTTTTCGTTGCGATGAAGAGCGAAGTCCGTGGGCTATACTGGGGGCAGGTTTCCATTCGTGCGGTTGATATTGTTCGGGGTGGTTTGGACATGCCAGGATTCCAGAAGGAGCCTCTTGTGGTAATTTGTTTCGGTTCCGAGGATGCGGGTCTCTTCAAAGTTGACTCTATGGTCGGAGTCCTCGGAATGTTCGGCTACTGGATTGCGCTTTCTTGCGAATTTGCGGACGTCGTTCTTATGTCGCCGAATTCTTTCTTTGAAATTTTTGGTTTCGCCGATGTAGCTTGCGTCGCAGTTGGCGCATGGAATTTGGTAGACAATGCCTTGGGCTCTTTCCCTCGGCGGCCGGTCTTTGGGAACAGGTATGCAAAGTGCAACAGTGTTTGTGGGCTTGTGCGCAACCTGGAGACCCGATTTTTTCAGGATTCGGGCGATGGTTTCGCTGGCACCTCTGACATTAGGTAAAGTGACGTATTTTGATGGTGGCGTTGGTCTTTGTGCGTTGATTTCTTGACGAATGTTGTGTTTTTGACGTCGAATGGTTTTTGAATAAAGTCTTTTGGGTAGCCGTTCATGATGAGTTCTTTGAATATCGTGCGTTGTTCTTTTTTTCTGTCAAGTTCTGTGCTGCAGTGTGTCTCAATTCTTCTGAACAGCGTCTTCACCACTAATGCTTTATGGACTGTCGGGTGGTTCGAAGAGAAGTAGAGATACCGGCCTGAGTGGGTTGGTTTGCGGTATACGGAGAATTGAAGGGTATTGACCATTTGCGGAAACGTTTCTGCGCATGCGTGGTGAGGCGCAGGCAGCGCCCTCTATGGGCGGTTTGGTTTTTGGTTGGAAAACATGAGCCAGCCGTGCATTCCTGCGCTGTAGTGCGACGACTGATGTGAGCTGTAACTTCCACGTAACTGACACGTAACTGCAACGCGATTTATCTAAGCTAACCACGCGTTTTGAAACAGCGAGACTTGTACGTAATAAAGGCCGCGACGACATACAAGGCGCAAAAGACGAACCCGTTGATGGGGCCAGTAATGCGCACATCCAGCACATTTCGAAACGGGTGTTGCTGCTTTATTTCGCGCTTACTGCCGAGTACACACTGCTCGGTCGTTCTAGAAGAGTTTTGCCACCGACGCAGGAAAACCGAATGATATATACTAGTATGAACATTCACCATTAATGCTACAATGTGCTTCCTGAACAGCGGGAGCACGGCCGAGCGCAGCCTCGCGTATATCCGCGCATTCTAACGCTCCCGCGGCCCTTTAGCACGCAAAGCAACGCTCTGCCGTATCAGCACGAGCCGGGATTGAGATAGTACAACGGGTCCTTTAATAATCAGCTAAGTGTGCCCTGAGGCAAAAGGTGTTGTGTAATTTAGCAGAAACTCCGGCCCTATCAAGGAAGCGCATACGTAAACGTCTGTGCGCATTAGGGAAGTGCATCCCATTATACTGTCACACTCGCCCGCGCATAGGCGCACATTCACGCACATTTTCACTTTGTCATTCGGCGCTCCGTTGAGGTAGCAGACTGCAGGTATTGCCACACATGGTCGTTTTTCAGGCTACAGCGCGCAAACTCTTCGCCCCACCCCGTTTATAAAAACGGAAATGGGATGTTCTCCTCTTCCATCATACTCTTTCGTTAGCTGACACACGTTTCCGGCAAATAAACAACACTAAAACAACAAAACAAGCGCACGTGAGCTGCTGAACGCTGCTTTGCGCATGCTTGCTCGAGAGCCCCTTTCCAACCAAAGGTACCGGCGGAGCTTCTCTGTTTGCACGACAGGCGGCGCTCGCTTTTCCGAAAATGGTCATAATAATAATAATTGGTTTTTTGGGGAAAGGAAATGGCGCAGTATCTGTCTCATATATCGTTGGACACCTGAACCGCGCCTAAAGGGAAGGGATAAAGGAGGGAGTGAAAGAAGAAAGGAAGAAGAGGTGCCGTAGTGGAGGGCTCCGGAATAATTTCGACCACCTGGGGATCTTTAACGTGCACTGACATCGCACAGCACACGGGCGCCTTAGCGGTTTTCCTCCATAAAAACGCAGCCGCCGCGGTCGGGTTCGAACCCGGGAACTCCGGATCAGTAGTCGAGCGCCCTAACCACTGAGCCACCGCTCCGAAAATGGTCAATTGTCGTTTCGGGACACGAGGACGTCCAAAAACGGCAGGGAGTTTTCTTGTTCCACCTCTAGCGTGAACTGAATGTCAGGTTCTACGGAGTTTAAATGACGAAGGAAATTTTGAGTCTCAGATTTTTTGATGACGGCGAAGCAGCCGTCTACATACCTGAGGAAAATCTTTGATTTCGTGTGGAATGAGTTGAGGGCTCGCAGTTCGACTTGCTCCATTGTTAAATTGGCCATGACGACAGAGATGGATGCTCCCATTGGTGTTCCTTTCACTTGTCGGTAAAATTCCAATGGGAGCATCCATCTCTGTCGTCATGGCCAATTTAACTATGGAACACATCGAACAACGAGCCCTCAACTCACTCCACCCGAAACCAAAGATTTTCCTCAGGTATGTAGACGACTGCTTCGGCGTCATTCAAAAAATCTGAGACTCAAAATTTCCTTCGTCATTTAAACTCCGTAGAACCTGACATTCAGTTCACGCTAGAGGTGGAACAAGAAAACTTCCTGCCGTTTTTGGACGTCCTCGTGTCCCGAAACGACAATACCCTTCAATTCTCCGTATACCGCAAACCAACCCACTCAGGCCGGTATCCCCACTTCTCTTCGAACCACCCGACAGTCCATAAAGCATTAGTGGTGAAGACGCTGTTCAGAAGAATTGAGACACACTGCAGCACAGAACTTGACAGAAAAAAGAACAACGCACGATATTCAAAGAATTCATCATGAACGGCTACACAAAAGACTTTATTCAAAAAACCATTCGACGTCAAAAACACAACATTCGTCATGAAATCATCGCACAAAGACCAATGCCACACCAAAATACGTCACTTTACCTTATGTCGGAGGTGTCAGCGAAACCATCGCCCGAATCCTGAAAAAATCGGGTCTCCAGGTTGCGCACAAGCCCACAAACACTGTTGCACTTTGCATACCTGTTCCCAAAGACCGGCTGCCGAGGGAAAGAGCCCAAGGCATTGTCTGCCAAATTCCATGCGCCGACTGCGACGCAAGCTACATCGGCGAAACCAAAAATTTCAAAGAAAGAATTCGGCAACATAAGAACGACGTCCGCAAATTCGCAAGAGAGCGCAATCCAGTAGCCGAACATTCCGAGGACTCCGACCATAAAATCAACTTTGAAGAGACCCGCATCCTCGGAACCGAAACAAATTACCACAAGAGGCTCCTTCTGGAATCCTGGCATATCCAAACCACCCCGAACAATATCAACCGCACAAAAGGAAATCTTCCCCCAGTATATGCCCACGGACTTCGCTCTTCGACGCAACGAAAAAAAGTCGCCATTCAGCACCTCCCTGCAGTGCGCCAGCGTGACTAACATCCTAAAACCCCTCCCCCTCCCCCGCGCCTTGCGCGACACAGCTGTCGTTCCTTTCACCCCCCCCCCCCCCCCCCTCCATATTTAAAAGACGCTAGCTACTGCCCTCAGTCACCCCTGATGAAGGAGCCGAGTCGGCTTCGAAACGTTGGGTTAAAGTTAACATTTTTGCTTGGAGATGTGCAGTTTATTATATGTCTTCAAACCCAACTAGACAGGTAAATCTGTCAAAATGTTTAGTTTTCAATCTAGAGGTGGTATGTATGCCTTTGTCGCAAAATGAGAGATACACTTTGAAATATTCTGCTTATTGAGAGAAAGGGACAGTAAATTCGGCTCCACCTTTCCTCGTACTCAATTCTCCTCCCTGTTTTCGCATCTGCCCCTCACAAGTCCTGGAGAGCCAGATGAACACACGCCAGTCCGCTGGGTCCCCTTGCCAACAACGGCAATCGCCATAAAAGAAAAGATAACAAAATATTCTGTTGTGATTTTATAAATTTACTTTCCTACACAACCTATGTCGGAATCAATACAAATGTTCACCTGCTCGTATAAAGTGCTCTACCGCGGTTTATAGTTGCAAGAAGGCCGAACAACATGCATGAGAATAATTGCCTCCTTCGTCCTTACATTTTTGAGCGCCTTACTTTTTTTGAAAGAATGAATTATCGTCTTTCCGAGAAAAAATTATTTACTTTCCTTGCCCACACAGAAGCGATCAACTGCAAATTGCAGCCCACTGTACAATCAAGCTGAATTTTAAATTGCGGAATTGGCTGGTGCCGCCCTGCTGTTGCCGACTTTCGCGGATTTAATTTATTGTGCAGATAAAAACAAACAAAAACATCCAGCTCTATCAAGCCCATCGCCGCGCATCGATGCGAAGTGGCAGAAACAGTTTCATCGCATAACCCACGAGAATGTGCTCTGTTCAGTCGCCAAGGCGCCTTGTGGCCGAGGTTCGCTTGGGTAACAACCTCAATGTCCAGCACGTGAACCTGAGAGTTCCAGGTCACGGCGTTGGATATGATTGCCGGATACGACGGCAGTGTCGATACACTTTACTCCAGACCAAGTCCCCTGAACACAAACCGCTGTCATCATCATCAGCAGCAGCCTGGCTACGCCCACTGCAGGACAAAGGCCTCTCCATGTCTCTCCAATGTACCCGGTCCTGTGCCAACCGCGGCCACCTTATCCCCGCAAACTTCTTAATTTCATTCGCCCACCTAGCTATCTTTCTTCCGCCTCCTGCTATGCTTGCCTTACCTTGGAATTCAGTCCGTTGCCCTTGAAGACCATCAGTTATCTTGCCTTCGCAATACGTGCCATGCCCACGCCCATTTCTTCCTCTTGATTTCGACTAGGAGGTCATTAACCCGTGTTTGTTTTCTGACCAACTCTGTCCTCTTCCTGCCTCTTCATGTTACACCTATCATTGTCCTTTCTGTAGCTCACTGCGTTGCCCTCAACCTTTCTAGCACCTTGCTGTCGATCGTAAACTGCTGTTCCTTTCCGACATTTGCAGTTTTCTGCATATTAATTTTAAGACCCACGGTTCTGATCTGCCTGCACAACTCATTGATCATGCTTTGCAGCTCAGCTCTAGAGTGACTTACTAAAACAATGTCATCAGGGAATCGGAAATTGCTTAGGTATTCCCCATTAACTCTTATCCCCAGCTGTTCCCAACCCAGGCCTGGGAACTCCTCCTGTAAACAGGCGGCGAATAGCATTGGCGAGATCGTGTCTCCTTGCCTCACACCCTTCCTTATTGCAATCTTATTGCTGACTTTATGACGGACTATGGTGGCGGTGGAGCCGTTATAGATACCTTCCAGTTTACTTACATAAGGCTCATCTACACCCAGATTCCGTGATGCCTGCACGACTGAGGAGGTTTCCACTCAGTCAAGTCTTTTCTCGTAATTTATTAAGACTGTGTACTCGGGTTGGTTATATTCTGCGCATTTTTCTGTCACATGATTGATAGTGTGTTTATGGTCTATTGTCGAGTGGTGTTTACGAAAGCCTGCCTGGTCATTTGGTCGTTTGAAGTCTACGGTTGAAGCAGTAAACAACCCAAACTTTACGCGGGCCAAATGTGGCGGCTGTACCGTACCTTGGCGAGTCTTGTAAACAAAGCGCCTTACTTGCCCTTATTCAGTAAAATATAATGCGAGAGTACCGTGGCTTCAAGTAGAAAGACTTAGCCGCCTTGCACACAGTGTAGTTTTCGTCAGCGCTACGCGACGTTTTATAGGTGTTTTGCAGATAACACCGCACTGTGTGAAGGTCAACCGAATCAGGACAGTCGAATCGTGCAATTTTACACAAGGCGCTCGAAGCATAAAAGATTTGCACAGTAAAAGTTTTGTGGCACTTGGAATCCTTTACTGACATGGATATACGAGGGGCGTTCAATAAAGATTTCCCCTGACTCATATTTATTGCAGGATGCTGAAACTGCGCATGTGCAATGACTTAAGTCACTATAGGTCACGTGCCAATGTGCAACTCTGAACTAATAACGGTCTTTCTTTCACAGGTGCTGAGGTGGTGTGAGGTGTGATAATGGATGCAGTGCAATACGAGCAGTCATCAAGTTGCTGTACTGAAAGGCCGCACTCCAAGGGAGACGTTCGAGCAGATAAAAGAAGTTTATGGGGAGGATTCCCCATCATACGATGTAGTGAAGAACTGGCTTCGTCAATTCAAATGTTGTCGGACTTCGGTGGAAACGGCTGCGATAGCAGGGCGACCCCTATCGATGAACACACCATCCATGAAGTGGAGGCCGCCATTTTAGAAAATCGCCGCGTAAACGTTCGAGATCTAGCCCAAAATGTCAAGATTAGTGTGGGGTTTGTGAAAAAAATCATTCAGGACCATCTTCATATGCGTAACGTATCCGCTCGCTGGTTTCCCCGGCTGCTCACACCTTTCCAAAAGCAGGAACGAGTCAAATGCTCCCAGGATCTTTTGACCATGTGCCATGGAAACCAGGAGAACTTTTTCAACAGACTGATTACACAGGATGAAAGCTGGGTCCATCACTATGATCCGGAGACTAAAGTCCAGTCGATGCAATGGAAGTACTTGGGCTCACTGCCTCCAAACAAGTCACACGCCCAGCCCTAGGCGGGCAATGTCATGCTCACATTCTTTGGAACAAGCACGGAGTAGTCTTGATGGATTTCCTAGCAAAGGGTGCCACGATTACCGGGGCATACTATGCTTCACTGCTGCAGACATTTCGGGAGGCCATCAAAAGCAAGAGACGTGACATGCTCACCAAAGGTGTACGCCTTCTGCAACACAATGCCCCAGTTGCCCAGATGGAAGCACGCTGCTGCGGCTTTGAAATTCTACCGCATCCGCCTTATTCACCCGACCTCGCACAATCGGACTTCCACCTCTTTCCAACAATGAAGTCATATTTGAGGGACAAGCATTTTACAGATGAGACTCTGATTTCTGAAGTCACAACATGGCTTTTGGAGCAACCTGTCCACTTCTTCAAGCGAGGTTTTTACAGTTGCATAAGCAGATTGGAGAAGTGTGTGTCCCAGGGTGGCACCTATGTAGAGAAGGACTAATAAATATGCGAAGTTTTGTCCTCTCCGTCCAGAGGAAGTGGGTGACCAAATACTTAGAACGGAACGCAAAAGAGATTTGCAATAGTCTAGCCATATACCACACTACCGTTGACTGCTGCGCATGCGTAGTGGTCATACACCGCCACGCAACTGCCACTGGGAGTGCGCAGCCGGCATAAGGTAACCCGGTATACCTCTTCACTACTAAGTCTCCGCTATGCTAAATCTCTGTGATTACATGTCGTGACAGCAATACAAATACGGTGTACGGTGCAAGACGTGAATAATATTAAAAATAAATATTACATAAGGAGCTGTAAAAAACAGTGTTCACAAGTAGGTGCGACCAAAAATGACTGCGAAGAAAAAGCACACCTGCTTTGCACACTCAGTCACACTCAGCCAGGTGTTATTAATGCCATACTTTAGTGCAGAACAGGATCATTGCTGGGGTAATATCTTGAGGTACGTGAATCTATACTCGGCGAGAGCATGGAAATAAAGCGAACGCTACAATGGCGGTGCGCCTTTACTAGTGTCAGTCTGCCAAACAGTTCCGGCGTACGTCAATGCTCCTTCAATGGCACTATGGTGCACCTGGCCACCCTGACGCGCTGCTAGCGTTGCTCTCTACGAGGCACTTCCATTCCGTCTGTTTACGACGCTAGGGTATCTGGCGTCATCTATGGACGTTCCTTATAACTAGACGTACCGAGCCACGGCCGCCTCGATCACGCGCGCGCGACGGGGCTCGCTCCGGCCGTCCCATTCAGCGCGCACCCCATTGGAGAGGTGTAATCGGAGAAGTTCCCTGGCGCGCCGCGGAGCGGTGCTCTCCTCCCACTCATGCGGATGGCTTGGCGGCATGGCACATGCTTGGAGAAGCGCATACGTCGGAGGGTGCACGTGTGCAATCTGCCGTCAGCTTCGCTCTAATATACGTTGACAGCCAGAGGAAACCGCAAGGAAATCAAGGTACGTCTCTGTATAACCTCAAATCAGGTTTACACAGTGCACGTTGTTTTTTGTAGCATAATACTATCGAGACGCAGCTAAGGCTGCGTTGATGCATGGCGATGTGCCGCATTGCACGTGTATTGAAATATCTATTCTGGCGAGTGAGCTGCCGCTGCGCCTAAACTCTGCCCCTACAACGCTCGTCTTCCTTTCTTTTTATCTCTTTTCCCTTGAAAAAAATAACATTACTGTTTCCGAGCTTTCCTTTCAACGTGGCCCCTGACTATTCTGGGTTTGTCTTTTGAGGTACATATTCCCTAGCCTCGTGCTGGAAAAATTATCTACTCGGGGCCCTTCCACGCATGACTTTTATTTTTTTACATTGTGTAGTTTCATGCGAACTTGAGCGGTGTTGGGAGTAGGCTTCCCAGCCCTCAAGTGCTGCTGCTGAAGGGGCAGTGCTGCTATCACCCATGCGTTATGTATTATCGCGTTGTTCGAGTCACTTCCATTCAGACAAAACATTATTTTGATAATCAGGGACTTTGACCTCATGGATAATTTCCTATATTTTCAGGAACATGCCACATTGCTGCGTGCCGTGCTGCAAATCCAGCACAAAAGCACTTTGTTCTTACCTTTCTTTCTCAGTGCAGCCGCCACCTTCAACAGTGGAAACCGCTGCAGTAGCATACGTCGCCGGTTTTGTCGTGAAAGCGATAGAAGAACAAAGGATATGCAGTGCCTGCCCAAGACTGAATGATTCGGGACCATCTATAGCACCAGTGATGGGACTTATTAACCACCAAAATAGAGGGGGTTTGGTGTTCCCAAAGGCCGAGTTTGTGGCTGTTCTCGTAAAAGTAAAGAAGGCCATCGACATCGCAGTGCCACATATTGGCAGAAACGATGTGTGCAAGACGATCACGGCAATGATTTTGCCGCATCTGGAGAGCTGCCCTGTTTTTATATGCGACGCAAGAGAAGACCATGCCTCAATCACATCCTCTATAGTGGCAAAGAAATTCATAAAGCCCCTCCTATCAAACGCTGCTGCTGTCGTTACGGACAGAGTGGCTTATCGCAAAAAATTAATCACCAAACCGCTCAGTCGAACGGTTTTGCGCGTTTAAACAGCTTTAGCGCGCGCGAGCTGACTTTTTATTGTAAATAAATTCTTGCATACACTGACTTTGTGATGCTGGTAATATTTACCACGAATACAGCCATGATATTCAGGTATACAGATTAATCAGAGCCACTGGACGTTCCTCTCCACGCCTGTCGACTCTGGTGAGCAGATTCTCTCGTGCAGGAGGAACCGTGACGAGCTTGCCTAATGAACATAAAATTGACAGCTCAGTGTGCAACATCGCCTGCCCATTTTCATCATAGTACAATTGCCATTTTCGTTCTAGGCCGTTTTTGACCGGTAAACGTGTTCTGACCGAGCTAGTACGTCATGTACAAACGTTCATGAATTTACAGGAAAAAAATTTATTACTGCGTTGCCTCATCAGTCGTGGCACTTCTTTTATAAAGAAGTAATGCCTTTCCATGCTTTCATTGGCCTGCTGCGCCCAAACCCGAAGATATGATTGTTTTCCAGGGAGCACTCGTTTCGCATGGCATCATGACTGCCCGCTTCGGGCAACATGCGGCCGTAGCGTCTGGAGCTTAGTAAAAAAAAAAAATACCTATCTGCAGGAGGCATTGGTGTTCTTGTGTAAATTTTCTCCATCGTGGTTTTCCACCACTCTACATCACGCAGTACGTCCAAGGCGCCGCAAATCGCCTCGTGCGAAGCCGTAGCAGGGGAGGCGAGGGGTCGGGCACGCGCGCCGCGGTGCGGTGAAAGGAGCGGCCACGCCCCTCTCCGCAATTACGCCCTCACCGTCCGAATGGAACGGCCGGAGCAACCCCGCCGCGCGCGCCGATCCAGGTGGCCGTGACCGAGCAAATTCCTTGTAATCAAGAAAATTGTTCTTTTCTTTGTCTTATGACGTTTAATGTTGACAGGTGTGTTAAAAATATATTTCAAATAACATATAATAACGAGATACCATGTGTAAGAGAAAACTAATAACTGCAAGCCGAGGCAATATTTTGCGCACCGTAATTTTGCGTGTAGAAAGCGAGGGCGTTTTCATTTAGTCGCTTCCGCACCATTGGCAGAAAAAAATTTTCTCTTAGTAGTGGCCCTGAGTTCGAGAAATTAAAATGTTGCTCGAGAAATAACAGTGATAGTATAGCGTCATGTCTGTAGTCAGGGGATGGCCGCAGCTTAAAAAAGCTTTTAAGTCTCGAAGTTATTTCGTTTAGAGCGGTTAATGCACGCATCAAAAGGGCACCAAAAATAACTTTTTCTTTTTAATTTGTCCGCGTTGACATTTCTTCTCTTCAACATCACCATCCAGAGATGCTATCGCGGACCTTTGTGGGAAGCATGTTTCACATGACCCGTTCTGGTTCTCCATTTGGCAGTCGACTTATAATCGTGCTGAAACCTTCTAACTGAACGAGGGCGTTCATGATGCCAAGACGAAGAATAAAACCAAACTAGGCCAATGAACACGCGGACGGTGGACAGCCACAGTCCTGCATTCATGAGCTTTTTGCAGTTAAGTTAAATTTCAATAATGTGACTTGCAGAGCCAAAACTGTTCAAACTTTTCGGTTTTGACACACATGTGTTAAATCTCTAGCGTCGACAAACTGTGCAGACCACGATTCTAGTGCGCCTTCGGCTGGCAGATGAGTGCGCCGTACGTGAGGCGCAACGTCGTTGGGCTGTGCCAAAAATCGTATTGGAATAAGTAATGCTGGGTACCAAGACACCGACACTTGCGATATGACGAAGAGTTCATCGTGAGGCAGGCAGTTCGAGTGTGCCCGCTGCCACCTGTTGCACTGTGCAGATCTTTACGATCCACTGCTTCGTGCCGATGGGGCATAATAATCTGTGGGGTGTCCGCTTGAGGACGACTGTGCAGGATCACAGCGGTGATGAATCCACTTTGTCCTCATCCGAAGGGGCTAGAAGCTCGACAGTGTAGGCCAGCTTCTTGCTGTTTACCCAGCTGTATGAGTTGTCGAACTCCAGGACGTCTGCGAAACGCGAGAACAGTAGGTTTGCACCAGTCTGGTTCATGTCTAACGTTATCGGACAAAAAATTTTGAGTAACAAAAAATTGTAGAATACTATTATGGGAATATTGGAGGTAATGGCTAATTCTTCTGATGTGTAACGCAATCTTTTCTTTTAATGTGTTTCCATCGATCGTGTCGGGCAGTAAAGATTGCCTTAGAAAACAATTGGGGAACGCTATTGACGATAGCAAAAACGTTAATAGCTGGAAAAAAAGCTACGCTACCGTTGGGTGGTCTGCTGCTATATTGATTGTAATACTGAAATCCTACGTTATATAAAAAAATGCATTCACAAACTGTTTCCCGCTCAAAAATGCTTTTGTTTAGAATTGTTAGGCATGGTGTCGATGCAAGATGAAGCGAATAAGAAAAAAAAAAGCACTTGATAACACCTCGCTCACATTTTAGCCGTCTGGTCGCATTATGAGGGTAAGGGAATTCAAAGAAAGTATGCTGGAGGCTATGAAGAAAGAACCAGGTCACGCACCTCACTCGTGCAGCAATCTGTACATCGACCAGCCAAGAATAACGCGCCACGTAGTACACTACATCATTTCCTTAATGTCTATGACAAGCGACTGGTACTAAATACGCGGTCTTTGTCGTCGTTGTGAGATTCGTTTGTTTAGCAGAGATGTCCACTAGTTACCGATGTATCTGTATTTCCGCTTTTAGTGTTAAAGGAGTTAGGGGAGAGATTCGCGCACAGCATTTATTGAAATTCCCGGTTCCGTTCTGCCATATTTTGAACACCTTGCAGCTATTTCCCTTTTGTTGTTGGTGAGTATTTTCCCTGTACTGTTATGCCTTGTAACGGTTTCCCGTGACGCGGCAAGCTGTCTATTCACAGCATTTAGCCGGGGGAACTACCAAAACTTCTTGGGAAATGAAAGCCAGTTAATACGAACGTAACCTTGGTATCACTGAAGTAGAAAAAAAAACGATTAGTAGCACAGGTTCAAAACCTCTGAAGTATGCGCATTGATAAAGGAATAGCGAACGGCACAAAGTATCGCACCCGGACAGTGACTGGACAACATGAGTCTTTATTCATGACACCTGTTTCATTTCATGAGTAAGGAATATATGGGTAGTGGGCCTCATGTTTCATGTAGTAACGCATGAAAAGCCCGGCTGATTAGAGTGATGCTGTAGTTGTTGGGACAGTTCCCTGCAACGAATTCTGTGTTTTATATTTATTTGCGCATACTGCTACCACGTAGGTGGGCAACGTTCGGAAATCAAAGAGAAGAAAGCAATTGGCAACTCCATCACTGTATGGTAACAATCAATAGAAAGAAATAGGAATAGAATGTACGGACAACACTAACTTCACGAATAAGATAAAATAAATCTGTAGGCAGTTCATGTCACGCTCTGATGTGCCCCCCCCCCCCCCCCCCGGAAAAAAAGAAAACACGGGAGTATTTGAACGTAGTGGTTGGTGTAAGCATGGGAAACAGTAATATATGGTTGTAAATTTAGCGAATCCGTCGTGTGGATTAAAAACTTAAGTAGGGAGCCGAACTAATATTAAACTGGCTAAAGTATGACGGGAGCAACGAATTTTTTTTTTCAAATCTTCTCCTCATCTTTAAAGTGCATATGTTGCTGGCAGTCATGCGAAGGAGATATACAGGTACGATAAGCATTAAACACGCAGCGAACAGCTCTTCTCTCGACCATTTCTAGTTGCTTAGTATCAATTTCTAGGAAGGGATCCGATTCCACGCAGCCATACTCTAGGTTTGCCTTATTAGAAAGTTAGACAAACACTTTAAGCGGCTCGGACATAGCTTCTGTTGATTTACTCTTGAGGCAACAAAACTTTTAGATGTAGGCCAGCAAATATTGTTTATGCGATTGGACTATATGAGGCGATTACTAATGATAATTCCAAGATATTTATATTCGTTCGCCAGCACCAGTGAGTGGCCATTAATTATGTATGTAAAACTGTATGCCCAATTGCCTATAGGGAATCGATTGTAGACGCTTAATTTTTGCACACTAACAGTTCTTAATAAACCATAAGTATGATGTGTACGTCTTTTCCAGTCATTGAAATGTGACTGCAAGGAGTGGGTAGGTTTAAGAGCAGCATCTAAGTTATGTTTGTTGAAAAAATTTGGTTCGCTGTACCGACAGAGTTAAGAGGCTCAAGAGTCAAAAGAGAGAGACAAAGAGACTAGGCTGAATGCAAATTCAGGAGAATTAATCTAAGTTAGCTCCTACTCGGCTCCTTAGTCGATTAACTCAACAGAAAAACTAAACAAAATTTAGGGGACCCTAAAACACTAGCGAATCCTGCCGCCGCGTCGCAAAATCCTGTTTTGAGTCGTTCACAGTCAAGCAACTGAGCAATTGAGCAACGCGTCGCAGCATGCGACGCAGCAGAACTTTCCAGCTTTTTGGAACCTCGCCGCTCTTGCCGCTCGAGCCGCCGCGACGACTCAAAACAGGTTTTTGCGCCACGGCGGCAGGATTCGCTAGTGTTTTCGCTTGCGTGTGAAACAGGCTTTAAGCTCCGGCCTTAAGGGTATGACGGGATAGCGTAATGGGATAATTCTTATGTGTGGAAAGGTCATTCCCTACTTTACATTCATAGATCCTTGGGAGTCCTCATACCGCTCCTGGCGCAGTGGTGCAGCGGCTAAGCGATGCGCCACTGCCGTGCGATGGCAGGTGCTCCCAACGGTGGGCCTTGTGCGGCCCAGGTTTCACGTCCTGTGCGACGAATCATTAATTTAACTCCCACCTGGAATGGTGGGGCGTTTTCTCACTATTCAGTGGGCAGGTTCGAATGAAGCCGCAAGCTCACGTTATCTAATGCGACCCACCTGCCTCCTGGGTTGCTCTCTGGGCACCAGAGCCAGAGTCATGATAGTAATTGTTCGCTCACAACGCCGACACCGGACTTTCTGGACAATGGGGCCTCTACAGCTATCGTGTTCATACACAGAAGAACAGGAAGGGTCTTCCCACTGTCCTGCATGTGCCCTGCGAAGGAGTCGCGGAGGCCACTTACATGTTCCGGGCCTGTCGCACACCAGGCGCCCCCTCTCGGGTATCAGGCTGCACGAAGGTACTCTCTGAGTCTCGATCAGGTATTCGCCAATCGCGTTGTCGCCTCCACAAGGCGGCTCGTAGCGCACACCGAAGGCCAGGTCCCCTACGGCCGTCTGGAAGCTCCAGCTGAGCTGCTCCCCTCGACGCATCACCTGCACGGGCAGTTCCCAGCGGCCACGGCGGTCGATCTGCCTCACCGTGGCGCCGGTCTCGGAGGAGAGCCTCCGTTTGGCCAGCGCCTCGCGGTACGAGGGTGGCACTTCCCCGCCCGGGCAGATCTGCGGCACCAATGGCGTTGTCAAGAGCGATGGAGCCAGGCCTTCGAATCGTCTTCTGATCGATTAAAAAGTGAGACACATCTATACCACTCCCGTTCAGAAGGCCATCTGGCCCAAGCACACCACGTGGCATCACAGGGCACATCCTGGAGGGCTTCCCCTTCCTGAGAACCCTTGAGTAGTTTCTCACAGTGAAGCATCGAAAAAATGAACTTTTGGTTGCGACACCTAAACAGCGACGCCAACGCTACCTACACAGAAAAAATAGCCTATAACGCTATAGGAAATATCCATCACAGAGAGATGGGAGCAAAACAACGGAGGTCATGCACAGAATTCAGCTATGCTGTTCTGCGCTCCTCCTCTGCTTGGCTTGAAGCTGCTGCTCAGTGGGTCGTGCCTTGTTTGCACTTGAAAGAATATTATGCACTACATAGCGTGCCACGTCAGTGATTGTCCGATATCTCGGTAGTATTGGACTCGCCATTCCAAGGTACATCTGCAAGGCCTTACCACGAATGACACATTCTACAGAACTGTGAATCCTCTGCTCCGTTAAATAACACCCTAAATTCTGAACAAGTTAATGCGGGAATTTCGATTTAGTACACACTGCAACAGCGCCGAACAGCCCTAAAAAAGGTGGGAGACGAGGGAGTATAATCTCGGCGCTAGTCTTGGTCACAGTTACGGCTGGTCTGGTTACAGTTAGGCCGGAAAAACGTGCTCGCTGCAGTGAATATTAAATGGCCGCTAGAGTACAATAACGTTAGGTTGTTGCACAGTTAGCGCGGGATTTTATCACGGTACGCCAGGAAGTGGAAGATGAAGAGAAGAAAGATATGACGAAGACGAATGTAGACTCGATAGAATACGTCTCCCCACTGAACCCTGGCCAATCCCCCGTCGTGGGTATGTGCCATGTCACCAAGGCAACAACAACAACGACAACATGGACTTTCGCTGCAGTTCCTGAAACGAGAGTAGCAAAAACGGAGGAAAGGCGCCGTAATGCTTCACGATAGCAGCACTAGGGGTAGAAATACATTTCTTCAGCAGTTGCACCCAGCGTTTCGAAAGTGCATCTGCAAATATTATAGGTTAGTGAAGCTTGTAATCTCAGTTTGTACACGCGGGGTTCATCGTTGCAATGTTATTTCTTCGCTGTTTGACGAGAGCAAATAAGTTTGTGCAGTTTTCGTGACCAACAGTAGTCTCCGTAGCAGTTGTTTTTTGAAGGCACGGGAAAAAGAAATTACAATGTTCAGAACGTCTTCACGGAATGCAACTATGCAAGTTTCTTTTTACCTTTAAATAAGGGGGAACTTTTCGTTGTTCAATCTCCAAGCATTCTAATTGTCTATTTGTGAGCTTGTCTGGCTCTGAGAGTACCCAGACGTAGAACATGCCTGTAGTGCACGCTGGGAGTAGCAAAGCGCAGTAAAAACCAGCACAACCCCGCTATATCCGGTGCAGTTGAAAGCAGTAAATAAGGAAGCGCGGGTCTAAACGTGAAGAAAAAGGCATTTCCATAATTTCATCCGCCCATATACGGCAATCCCTACTCAAGAGGTAGAAAAAGAGGCTTTCAATAGCTATGTCGTGTGGCTCTGGAGTGCTTGGCAGTTTTAAAGGCACATTTAAAAAATATAATTTTACAAGATTTCATCCGACGATTTCACATTGCTCTCAAGCACTCGATCTTTTAGCAGAAAATTCAAAGAATCGCTGGTGACGCTGTCAGAGCTTAAACGCAGCTTTTATCTGAAAAAAAAAAATCCATAAAGTGAAAAACAGATGGCGCCATCACCGGCCGATTTCGCAAGTAAAACGTTTGCGCCGACATAATTTTCGCGGATCCCAGAGGCTACGCTACATCACCATTCGTTTCAAAACGAAGGCCACCCGTCGTTTTCGCTAATGACGTCACGAGTCTGAATCGATCGGAGGTCGGATTTTTAAATCGAGTTGCGACAAACGTAAACATACCCACAAAGTACGGGAGAATAAATCTTTACGGAGAACTACAACTGGGTGGAGTCGCCCTCAGTGTGCTTTTACCTATAAATACTATTTGTAGTAAAATGTCAACATTCATCCAAATATATATATTGTAGGGTCGTTTTCTATTGAGAGTTATAGTCACACTAGAATCACACAGAAAAAGAGCAGGAGGGGCAGAGCGGTAAAAATTTCTGCCTCCTTAATTCCCGCCTATCCATCCCCACCTATCTATCTGTCTCTCTGCCCGCAAGTGCTATGATCCCACCAGAGTTTCCCGGTGCGTACCAGATGCCTGCAGCGCGGGTCTCCGTCGGGCCCCACCATGCTTCCTCCCCAGTGCTGGGGCACGCCGGCAGGGTCCAATCGCTCGAAGATGCTGTTCCTCCATCCATCTGCGTGATTGGAAATACATTATACAGGGAGAAAAGAAGATGCTTCTAGGTCTCGTAGATGACTGGAAAAGCTGTAAAGCAAAAAAAAAAAACGACTGCCAGGACCATTCGCATACCGGTGGTTGATGCTGCAGCAGGATACAAGAAGGTGTAGTACATTACCGACTGCTACAGTGCATTACTGGATGACCACTTGACCACCACAAAAGCAGCTGCCTTGTTCTTTTAGTCGCACATACACGCCTGGCGGACCCTGTCCCCGAGACAGCGTCATCTTGAACGCCACTCCTAAACTGCATGTTCACAATTGTAACGCGTGCTAGGTCATAAACCTTATTCCAACGCCCCCATACCCCCTTTTTTTTCGAGCATCGTTTGCACCCGTGGGAAATGCTTGGCAACTTGCTCAAGGCCTGCAATTGTTTTAGCGGTCAGAATGTGATAGCAGGACTATGCAGATTTGTCAAGCGATGCTGACGTAGTTGCTTTGCGAAAAGTCCTCCCTATAGTTACTGCAGCAAAAGCAGTCTGCTTTTCGGAGGAACGTCGTGAACCACACACGAACAAATGCTGCCACTCTGCTGATTGTTACCTTTATAAAGCACCATAGGAGGGGACAAAAACTTTGTGAAGATTCAGAATAAGCACATCTAAATCCAACATTAATGAAAGCGAAAACAGTAATTACATTACAAAATTGTTTGCATTAAGTCCGAGTGTTTCTGGCATGCCGGTGAGTGGTACGCCTCCTCGCCACCTCATCAAAATAGTAGATTTCACGCCCCTTTTTGGCCAGCCTGGACACACGTCGGCAGACAGTTACCCTCAGACTCCAGTCCACTTGATCAATACTGCCTTTCGGTAGCGGATGACACTTTCCGACTGGGAATTAATACGTTGACACATAGTCAGGACAGCGTTCCTCATGGAGATATCCGTGGAAAAACTTCACTGTTCCCACTGCGAACATCACTGTATTTTACGCCTGCGTTAGAAGTACAACACAACGGTAGCCGCCCCGGGCCAACTCACCAATGCCGTAGATGGCCACCTTGTCCACCGTGCGTTGAGATAGGAACGGACATAGCAGCTTCCACAAGACGGGGAAGAAGCGAGGAGCTGTTGGGGGGAAAGAGAGACCATCAATCAAAACAGCAAGGTGTGGTACTCGGACAGGAAAAGAGTAACTGTTTAATGCACGCCTGGATGTTGAGGTGAAGCACGCGAGCACATCTCTCCTATGACTCGCGGCTCTACACTGGCAGGCAGATAAAATGGACGACGGAGGGAGAGGTTTTGGGAACACACAGCAATACAGAAAAAGTAACAAATATACAGGGTTTGCCAATGGCATCCAAGACGCGCGGTGTGCTTTTGAGTCGTGCGGTGGAGTATTTACCACGACCCAAAAGCGCAAAATCTCTGGAGGGTGATGATGAATTTCTCCTAGCCCGTAGGAATCCTGATGTATGCATGCCATCAGTGCCCAACAATACCGTTCAAAGCATACCCTGTAGCCCTGTAATTCTTGACGGGCCCTTCGCGCATATACAATTATGTCTGTATGTGTGCATAGCGTGTGGAAAGGCGACATAGTTTCTATAGCGCATTTAGATCAGGGACCGGCATTCGTCAGAATGCCACTCTGAGAGCAACAAAGTCGGTATACCGTGGTTTGATGACAACCGGACACATCCGAAGCACGCGAAACACAGCAGTGTTGTGAACGGCGGCGTCTCAGAGAACATAAACTCACCGTTGATGACGTAGGCCTTCTCCAAGATCTCAGGATAGTTGTCCTCGTAGATCTTTATCAAGTCCGTCAGGAGATTGATGACTGCGAAGGAGGCAGAGGCGAGCTTCACAGAGACTGTCTTGTTAAAAGCGCGTAAATATAGGCAGAAAAAAGGGCAATGACTTGAGGCCGCCCACTTTGGTTCATGCCGGGCCTATTGCGCTTTTGTGATCTGTGAAGACACCCTGTGCCCTGTACAAGGATATGCCAGCAGATGTTCAGTGGATTCTTTTTTCTAATAGTACATAGATCGAGGGCCTTGATAACAGCTAGGTAGCTTTGTAAACTGTACGAAATAACGCATTCCGCGTTTGCACGGCCTCACCAAAAAGCGTCGGGCCTCTGAAACACCGAAATGCAGGAAACCATAACAAGCTTTTGGTTGATCCCTATCAAATCTGTATTGGCAAGTGTCATGAAATAGATCCCACGCTGCGGCGGCGCCGCGCAAGAGACCAAGGATCAGCGCGCACGAAGCCGCTAAGTGGTTCTCCGGCACATTCAAGCTTTGTTCGCAGAGTTTTGGAGTTGAAATATATCTTAGCAGCGTTGGTACGTGGCGGTAACCACTGAGCCACCGCGGCGGGTTTTAAAACGAAGCAAAAACGTTTTCCGAATACTACTTCACTTCATGCTAGAGAAGTAATCAGCGCATAACTAAATTCGCAGTCTTCAGCACTTAAGTTTCATGCACGCCACATTTCAGTTTTACACTCGCCACCAGTCCAGTTCGCCATGGGAAGAATATTTGGCCTTAGCAACAAAAGTACCGCAACAGGTGCTAAACTGGTAAAACATTTCAAAGAAAATCGGTGCATCGATTTCCTAGACTATTCTTTTCTTCCCACTTGTCATTTTTGTGTAATGTTTAGGTATAACTGGCGATTTATTGCTAGGGGTATGCGCCAGTCGATATGTATTATAAAGTAACATAAAGTGCATTCTAGAGCGCACTTCTCTGTCTTAATCTGCTCCGTCTTCATGCTCCTTCATGGCACAAAGCCAAGACGACTAACTCTCCATTCGAAGCATCCTTGTTACTTCAAGGCTTACAGTCCTGTGAACGGACTGTAACTGCATGCCACTGGCAAGCCAACGTACCTTGCCACGAGTACAGCTGCCGAAGCGAAAAGTGCTCGAAGTCGGCGATGAGGAAGATGGTCTCGATCACCTTCTGCCTCTGCGAAGAAGGAACACGCGTGATCTGTCACGACAAGAATGGCGATCCACAATGCTGTTGGAACGTATTCTGCCGCCTTGTAGAAGAAATACTTATGAAGTTAGTGAGTTAGTTACTTAGTTTTAGTTATTGTTTAACGAAAGAAACGCGAGGGTCTGCAAAGCGGACTGACACCTCATCACCAGGCAGCCTTTAGCGTCGACATTCTTTCTTTGTTTACATGAACATGCAAGGAAAGGTTGGTGCCTGGCAGAAAGGCAGGTTACTCGTTTCTGTACAAGGAGAGGATACCAAGCACCCGTTATCTTTTATACCGATTCAAAGGAAGCAAGAAGTAAGGCGAATCAAATAAATAAACAAATGTAAACCCCTCTCAAGGCTTCGTGTTTCAACCGTTGTTCATATTTCTAGCGTATAGGGCACGAGTGCGCTTCTAGAGCACGCTTCGGTAAAGTTCGGTTGGTGCCCATATATATGCTCCTTTACCTCTCACTGCCACTGCAAAATCCCCTACGAATGCCTTTTCGACATGGCAGGCAAATAGCAATATCTGTAGATTCACATCGGTGTACCTATCGCTGTGTTTCCTGGCTCTCTTTTGCCTTTTCTGGACTGCACTGATGGTTATTTCAATTTGGCTTTTCTGCAGAAAATCCGAAAACCATTTAATAGTTCAGAGCTGCTGCAGCACTGCGTTCCTTGAGCAGTAGCTGAAAATAGGCACGGAACAAATTTTTATGCTGAAATTCTGTCTCCAGCCTTCCGAGGCTGAGATGGGACACCTTCCCATGTACGCTGCGGGGTGAAACTACAGTGCGGGCTGTATAATGACGGAACTGAAATATGGGTGAACGAATGTCCATCACTGTACGCATTCCTCTGCGCCGCCTGTGCATGTTCAGCTTCTGCAGCCATCACTCATGTGAAATCTAGAATGGATCCGTGAATTTGACGCCTGCTTACCTGTACCGAGTTCCGTTTGTTGCGATCCGTGATACTTTCGAAGATGAACGTGAGCTGCTTCTTGATTTCATCGACACTCACCACTTCCAGGAATCCTGCGTAGGAGAGTCATCCAAGCAATACTGGGCAAATGCGGGCAGGCGGAAAACTGGGTGTAATCATGCCTCCCCCTCTGGTTGTCAATGTTGGTGTCATCATCTTCTTGCAGAATCGGTAACCCTATGTTGTTGCTTCCGCGGTGCCCATGGCGTTGCATTCACATTAGATTTGAGTTTTATACTGTGTGCAATCTGCTCTTATCCGGCAATGTTGTTAACAACCCTGGTCCACCTGCTCAGGGCATGTTTGATAAACACATGGACTCCTCCACCTGCG
This sequence comes from Amblyomma americanum, assembly GCA_030143305.2. Classification (NCBI taxonomy): domain Eukaryota; kingdom Metazoa; phylum Arthropoda; class Arachnida; order Ixodida; family Ixodidae; genus Amblyomma; species Amblyomma americanum. The sequence continues at coordinate 2,264 of JARKHS020034396.1, read as the reverse complement.
TCCAACACGAAATTCAGGAACTGAAACAATTTCAAAGTGAGCTAGATGTGTCCCTCGTCTTATTGTCAACAAGAATAGATCACTTTATAGAACACCTGTTAAGCAAATTCATGGTTGGTATCGAATAAATTGCTACATTAGGACAGCATATGAAAGCGCTGCAGCAGTCATATCCTATTCAACGTAAAAAACTCAGAGACAAGATCGCAGTCATCTCTCGAAGTTGATTATACATGCACGGTGTAACCGTGGTATACTTCTATGGCTGAAGAGGAACTGAAGAGTAAGATGGTCACTAAGTCTTTAAAAACGTCTTGGTGTCGCAACGTTGCCCGCTGCTCGTATACATAGAATTGTGAAGAACAATAAGAACAAAAAGCGCCCTGTAATAGAGATACTTCAAGACTTGAAATAAAAATAACGCTGGTTTTGCAAATGTTATCAAACGCATATGGTTGGAAGCCTTCGTACAAAATGATTATTCCAAGGAGACATTGCGGAAAGAAAAATCGCTCTGGAAATCTCTTAAAATAGAGAGGAAGGATGTGGAGATTCATTTTGTTCACGACCTTCTATTTGATGATCACGTGTAGGTGCATTTGGAACGATTTGACTAAAGAAGGAGTAACCTTTCTCCTTGTTCTAGCAAGTCAAACAGGCTGCATAAAGCAACTCGGCTCTTCGCGACCTTGCTGTCTTAAATGTCAATTCCCACAGCATAGTGAACAAGGCAGCTGCCTTTGAGACCGCTTTGTTTACTCACAGTCCTAATATAGTCGCTGCAACTCAGACAGGGCCTCTTTCTGATATTAGTAATATCTATATCTCTCCTCCATCATACGGTGAATTTAAATCCGACAGAAAGTAACGAGGAAGTTGCGTGCAATTTTACTAAAATGAAACGTCTCCGCTGTAGCTTTGTATCAGTTAGAAAACCATAAAGGTCTTGGTCTGAAAATTACGAATATTTATGTAAATAACGGAAATCATAATATATTCTTATTGCTAAACTCTTATGAAATTTTAAACATTTGTTGAATGACTTTGATACAGGGTAGTTAACGAGTGTGAGAACTTAGCTGAGTAAATAGCCAGAATAATGCGTTCTTTACGGGTAATAGAGAGGCGTGAAAAATTATATGTATTTATAAAATTTTAGAGAATGAAAAGCAGAAAGAAGTGAAGTGTTTTAATGCTAGGTGCCTCTTTCTGTCTTCATCCTTTTTATTTTTTTATAGGTTACTTAACACCTCGTTTTACCGTCCGCCTAGTGTGAGGCAGTAAGAGCCTCTTACCGTTCGTGACATTATCCTCCTCATCTGCGTTGCAAGCATAAATTGCGGCCCTTTTCCATGCTGCCGAAACTCAAAAGAGCCCGTGTGGTGTGCGACGTCAGAGCACGTTGAAATTTCTCCAGATGGTCGAAATTATTCGGGAGCACACCACTACGGCGCCCCTTTCTCTAACTCTCTCCTCCAGCACTTCCTCGAGGGCGCGATTGAGGGCCATCGATAAATGAAGACATTTACTAACCCGACCGCGGCGGCCGCGTGTCGATGGAGGGGAAACGCAGTGGCGCCCGTGTGCTGTGCAATGTTAGAGCACATTAAAGATCCCCACTTGGTCGAAATTGTTCCGAAGCCCTCCACTACGCTACCGCTTTCTTCCTTTCTTCTCTCAGTCTCCCCTTTTTCCCTTCCCTTACGGCTCGGTTCAGGTGTCCGCCGAGATGTTAGACAGACGCTGCGCCATTTCTTTTCCTCAAAAACTAATTTTATTATTTCAAGATGAAAAAAAAAGCTGGTAGTTTCTTTAAGAAAGGAAAGGCGCAGTAACGTCTCGCTTCTCGGGGGAAATCTCAACTGCGCCGTGAGGGAAAGGATGAAGGAAGGAGTGAAAGATAGAAAGAAAGAAAGAAAGAAAGAAAGGAAATAAGAAAGATGGAAAGAAAGAAGGAAAAAGAAAGGAAAAGGAAAGAGGTGCCGCAGTGAAGGGCTGCACAATAATTTTGACCACGTAGGGAACTTTAACGTGCCCTGGTATCGCACAACACACGGGTGTTTTCAGTTTGTCGACGTCAAAATACAGCCTCCGCAGCACGCATTCGGCCCCGCAACGTCATGCTGAGCAGCTGTACGGCGTGACAACGCGGGGAACACGCAGATCATGCGGCACGACAAAGTGGTGGCCCGACGTCACCCTTGATATCGATGCTTCCGATGGGCAGCAGGTAACAACAATGCCCTTCTGGCGAGCAGTCCAGG
>JARKHS020034395.1:15000-92529 GCA_030143305.2 Amblyomma americanum | reverse complement strand
CAGTACTTATTCTGCCTGGCCTTGAAAAGGCTAGCGGGTGAGGTGAGATCCATATATACTGAGGCACGTTGGAGTCAGCCCTTAACACATCTGAGCACCGGCGCGCGTTCAGTGCTGCGTGACATTTTGATCCGCCTGCAGACGGAAAACGCGGAGCCGTTCTTGTGTCGCTGAGCTCAGGACAACAATTTCACTCCATTAAAAGCGCACGCTGTCTGCTGCGTGCTTGGCTTATTTCCAAGATTTCACTCGAGCGTTTCGGCCGTCAGAGCGGCAATTTCGTACTGCGTTCATCAAACCGGCATTGGACTTTCGAACAAAAGCTTTCCGTGAAAGATTGCTGCGCGACAATTGTTTGTTTTTCGTGCCTCATAACGAACCGTATGAGTTAAAGCGAACGCTTGCTTTCCTTCACCTTGTTTGTGTTGACGCTTGCTTCATCCCGTGTAATTATCCTGGTGTTGCTCCTTGCCTTCAAAAGCAAGCAATGGCCTTAGGGTACGGTGCCTGTTTGTCGAGTGATTTTAACAACGTTCGTAGTAGTAGTAGTAGTAGTAGTAGTAGTAGTAGTAGTAGTAGTAGTAGTAGTAGTAGTAGTAGTAGTAGTAGTAGTAGTAGTAGTAGTAGTAGTAGAATAGTAGTAGTAGTAGCCTATAGCAGTCTGGCGGGTGTTCCCACTTTTGTCACTCAAATCGAAGGCACCATGTGGGAAGGCGGCATTAGAGGTGCAAGGCGAATGAGGTACGGGCAACGCGCCAGATCGCATCGCGTTCAAATAGCCGTGACGCAACAGTTCGTGTCGTTGAATGGTTTAAGCAAGGTGCGAGCATTAGACGACGCTTCCTTCTCAATGGCATCACTCGTCTTGTTGCGAATACAAAACGGATGCGGTATCTGCGATCAGTCGGCTGCCGGAGAACTCTGACTGCTTCCTCACTGTGGAGGCAGGGGATTTTTACACGACGGCTGAGAGTAAATTGGAGATATATGGCAGAAGCCTTTGTACTGATGGGCATCGTCAGGCTGATGATGACGATGTTGGTGATGAGAGTGCGGGGCCTCGTTTCTCAACACTCTCAATTACAGGGACCGATGTCAAGAGTCCCTCGGGGTTTTTTATTTCCTTCCGGTAACACAATCCCATCGGACTACTTTAGATTCTGTTTTATACTTATCATCAGACATTTCGACTGGCAGATTCCGGCGATGACGTCACTGGGACTAATGCTTCAGGACGAAATGAATAAAAAATATATATGAAGATAAAAATTATATCATCCGCATCGAAGGCTGCTTCCCGATCGTTCACCGCGCAACCAGGCTTGCAGCCGTTGCGTGTGTTCGCTAGAAGCCAGCCAGCTAAATTGCAGTCTCCAGTGAGTTACTCTGAGTCTAATGGGCGCAGTCATATTCCAAGATTTCGGTCGGCTTACCCTCGCACCGCGCGCCTCAAGCGACTCGCAATTCGCCCCACTGCGGTCCGCTGCACTACGCTAGAGATTGCGTCGGTGAGAGGTGACCTTGCCGGTGCTTCGGCGGCTTTCACGGCTGGCCGTAGCGGAGCGCGTGAACGCTCCGCGTACGGACAGGCTAATGGAGCAAAATGCCCCAGGGCCTTGGAGTGAAAGGAGGGTATTCTAGTAAATATTTAGCGTCGCCTCTCTGAGGCACGCATAGCGCGGTCTTTGGAGTTGGACAGCGAGAAAAGACAAATGGTTTCCTCCCTATGTTTGCGGCCTCCATTTCCTCCTTCATAATGGCAGTGACACTGTGTACGGTATCTATCGCGACATCTGTCGTGTACATCAGCATATTAAGTGCAATTACAGATTACTCAACTTGTTGTGAATAGCTTCTTCTGGAATGCACTTAGGAATGCACTCAAGCAATGCACTCGGGAGGCATTCCTATGTATTCCAAGGTGCACAGCGGAATTCGCACGCTTATATATAGGCCGCATATATCTGTTGGAGGCTAAACTATGATGAATTAAACCCTTTCGTTACTGCTGCGTTCCATAAACTTCTCACCGGCTGTGCAGTTTTTTGTCAAATGTCCAAGCGGTTAGCTGATAAGGCATGTTGTGGTGGTTCTGTAAGATTGGTAAAAAAAAACCTAGCCTTGGAAAAGAGAAGGACAAGATAAATTTAGCGCTTGCGACGCATACTGAGCCACCCAGCATGACCAAGAAATAAACCCTGCGGACTCTATGCATATGACAAAGGTTGTGCCGGCGCAAATATTGAGTATTAGCTTGCCTCAAAGGACTGGCCTGGTTAGCCGCAGTTTCAGCTCGTCGTAAACTCACAAATGCACCTATTTTCGCTATTTTAATGTAGAGTATCTGCTCTCATTTTTTAAGGGGGGCGGAGGGGAGGAGGGCTTGTAACTTGTCCTGTTTTTGTGCTGAGCACAGCGCGTGGAAATTCCTCAAAGAAGAATGGTAAACGTGATGTTTTCGTAAAGGTTTCTCTTAATTGTGTAATACGGTTGGCTGAGCTAATCCCATGACGTGACGAGTGCACTTGATGAAGGGCTTTCTGTAGATTGCGTCTTTTTAGATTTTAAGAGGGCGTTTGATGTTGTTCCCCATTCTCTTCTGCTGCAGAAATTTTGTTCGTATGACATTGATAAGAAAAATATTTATTGGATAAAGGAATACTTGAATTTCAGAAGCAAAAGGGTAGCACTCAGTGGCAAGTTATCAAGAGAACGTATTGTGTATTCTGGTGTACCCCGTGGTCAGCCTTTGGAATACTGTTTTTTATTTCAATGAATGACATTTCCTCTGGTATTGCTTCTAATAGTCGTATCTTTGCAAATGACTGCGTGCTGTACAGGCTCATTGTCTGTCCGAATGACTGCGTTGTATTACAGGATAACATGAATAGGATTGCCGATTAGTGCATTAAACGGGGGATGTGTATTACCTTGAAAAAATCAGTACACGTGCGTGCCACAGAAAATAAAAACCACCGGCGTTCTTTCATGAAATTAATGAAACACAACTATCCTCAGTATCTGAGTACAAGTATCTTGGCGTATCTACACAACCTCTAACCTAAGTTGACGACGTCATATCGACTATGTAACTGGAAAGGCGTGTCGTGTTGTGGTTTCTTTTAAGGGCATCACTAAACATTTTAGTTCAGAAGCAAAAGAGGCGCTTTTTAAGTCTAAAGTTCGCTCAGATCTAGAATAGGAGTGCTCAGTATGGGACCCTTGGTATAAAACAGATAAAGTTAAGCTATAGAGGGTGCAAAGCTTTAGCGTTCCATATGTATTTAATAATTATAGCAGGAATTTTACCGTTTCATGCGAAACAAACCTCTGGAATGGCAGTCACTAGGAAAACGCCGATATTGTTTGAGATTAAAATGTTTCATAGTATTTATCATTGTAACACTGGCATAAACCGTGGCTCTTATATTCATGCACCATACTATGCTTCACTACGGCGTGGTCATCCATTAAGAGTAAAGGAAATTGCATGCAAGATTGACGTGTACAAGTATTCATTTTTCGCAAGGTCTATAAAAGATTGGAATATGTTCTCTGAAGAGGAAGCGTCAATTATGTGTACTGATTTATTCGCATCATTATTGCTAATTCTTTGTTCATGGCCTATTGTGATAATCTGTCGCGATGTACTGTCTGCACATCACTGTGTTGCCTGTTTTCATTTGTATGATGTGTTGTCCCCCCCTCTTGGTAATGCCATTTTTGTGGTGCTGTAGGTATTAGAGTAAAGAAATAAACCAAAAATAAGTGTAAGATGTGCGAAAATAGTTAAATCACGCACATTTAAACTGCAACATCATGACAGGCCAATGTGTTCCACAACGATTCTTATCTTTTGGTTGTTTTGCATGCTTATCAACCGCTCCTTTATAGGACCTTAGATATCGATAAGGGGTGAGTGATGGATTTGTAACCGATGACGAACAATATAAGGACGGAAGCCAAGGTACGTTAACAGCGAGTTCTTTCGAAGTACTAGGCATTATACAAGTTTATATTTGTTGAGAAGGTGATTGCTTCATTGTTTTTTGCTTTTTCTTGTAACAGCATTTTCCCAGATGTAATGAAAGAAAGTGCCATCCTCGGAAAAGCTAGATTATTTTATATCACACTCTTCAAGAGTTTGTTTTATTCTTGATACATCTGCCTACAAAAATAAAAACGAAAATGTAAGTCAGTTACAATTTAATGATGCAGAAGCCTCGACTTCAGACTTCTCCACTCCTTTTGGACCCTCCACACTTTAAAGTGTTATATGGAACCGCTGCTAGCGAGGCACAAAATCCCATATTTGTCGACTTTACCGACAAATGTCGGCTTTGAATTTACACACGCTTACAAGCTCTTTTATTGGCATAACTCGTTTATGCTGGCAGCACAAAGTGTTCGTTTATTAAGAGCCCCAGTTGGAAAAGCGAAACAACCATTTCCTCGCATAAAGCAAAACAGGCGCATTTTTTCTTCTGTACCCCCCAAAAAATTAATTAATTTTTTGAAGAAAGGCCCCATTCTTTTTTGCTTTGCAAACAGCACGCGGCGGAAAATAATAGTGCCACTAAGTACGTGCCCCAAATTTGCAGTTGAGGTTTCCCGCCACGCTTCGGCTCCGTTACGTGCGCTCCGTCGTCATCATGAACGCCGCCTCTATTCCGTCAATGAGCCCAACACGGTAATATCGGAATGCGTTTCTCTCTTTGCGAGAGTGTCCGATCAGCACCGTGAGGGGCTGGTCCGGTGCAATATAAGGGTCCAAAGTTGTCGAAAGACGAATACAAATTGCGATCATATAACCAGTGCATGCCACGTATTCTGGCCTGATGGAGAGCCTATCCATCGAAGAAACGTGCGCAGTCATCGGCGAAATTATCTGCAAGTTCACAGAGAGTCTTGCACGTTAAATAAAGACAAAAGTCAATGCAGAAAATATTCGCATCCGGCAGGAAGCGGCCCGGGAGCGTAGTTTGGAAAGCAAACGAGGCAACGTGCACTGAGATTGCGCGTTGGCAAGTTCGCTCGCCGCATCGAGTACCGTACAAACTGTGCATAAAGCAATTTGACCGTTTTCAATCAGCTTCGTTATGTTTTCATTGCAAAACATGGATCCTGTGTCGCCTGATGTATATGTTTCTTGCCAAAAAAGGGGAAGTGAGATTGTGTACGATGAAATTCTAAGTACACTAAGATCCTTTCGAATAGTTTTCCAATTAGTATGGAAACCTTCAATGCCTGGATGATGTTTCTTTTATTTCGCGTCCTATGAAATACTGTCGATGAGTCCAGAATCCCTTCCGTCAATGCCACTTCATAGCACTGCTCTGCGACGCGAATGCCGCCTAGCATTTATGATAAATGGCCCCAAATGAGTTTGCCATGTGTGCACAGTCGCCGGCCTCCGAGGCGTCGGTACCATGCACGTGGAATCCGCTGAAGCGCTGCGACGACGACGGCGCGCTGTGCTGTGTTCCCTGCTGCAGAGACGCAGCTACTCCAGCACTCGCCGGTATTTCCCACTTGATAGCAAACGTGGCTCTCGGCTGCTCAGCCCAAGGACGTGGGATCGAATGAATCTCGGCAGCGGCGGTCGCACTTAGATGGCGGCGAAATGCAGAGATGCCCGTGTGCGGTGCGATAGAGTAAACGTATAAGAACACCTTAAGGTCTAAATTAAACCGGAGCCCTGCGTCTTTCGGACCCCATGTGCAGCTCTGGAAAGTTAAACAACACCATACCATACCATACCCCACCATACCATACCATACCATGCCATACCATACCATACCATACCATACCATACCATACCATCATACCATACGATACCATAACATACCATACCATACCATTTCGTACAGCACATCATTTTTTAAATATAAAAACGAAGTTCATCGTTTGGCGACAAACCTTGATAACCGCTCCTCGTTCCTTTAAGGGGTAACTGCGCCTCATTGCACGCACAACACATGTGATCTGCGCTTTCACTTATGTCTAGAATATTCGCAGTTATGTTGGAGGTCACATTAGCAAAATGATTAGTGAGTGCAGAGAAACAGCGCCTGCCTTTGTCCGGTATATTCATAAACAAACTGGACGTGGTAATTTGCCTTAGCTAGCCCTGGGAGCTAGATGATCGGCCCGATAAGCTAGTAATATAAGATGCTTATTATAGACCCACTACTGGCATGCCGAAATCTCATGCAGTGTGGCCAAAGTCCTAAAGTGATATGAGAGTGTACGGTTTGAGAAACTTGCAGTACGGACGACAATGAGAATCTGTTGTTTACACATCCACTAGTACGGACAAAAGACGAGGAAGAGAGCAACGTGGGTGACTACAAGTGATGATTTGTATTGGATGTTCCTTCAAGAAGACCTGTATTTATACAGCGGACGCCAAACAACATGCAAGGGCGTGCTTGAAAAGCACACAAAAACACCATGAGTCTTCAAGGCTGGGTGTAATCCCAACGATTGACAAGAAATGACAATCTATACCCCGTGCCATCACAACTCACCCACGGACAAGCGAACTGCTTTCCCTGGGGAACAAAACGGCGCCACACAAACACATCCGAAATCACAGCAGTGCATACCCGTTGCTAGTGCAGTGAGGCGTGCATTACGGTCAGGGTCTCGGTACAAGTCGACAGTGTTAGCAAAGTAAGGACTGCTCCCGCACCTCGTAATTAGAGTCGGTGGGTGTCTTTGATTCCATTGTTTTACTTTCATGTCGTTGAATAAAAATATTTGACGTTTCACTTTTTCTCTGAGGTGTTTAATTATTGTTGTGACGGAACGGGCATCCGCGATGCCACAATGTTGTCGGCAGATTCCAAATACTGGTTTTTTGATCAACGCCGAATCCTGTGCGACATTTTGGTGGTATGAAGATATGTGGTCAGCATGGAGCGTATTTTCGTGCGCTATACTGCGCCATTACTGCCATGTATTGTTTTCACCGGTGAGTGCTGAGCCGCACCATCTAGAGAACCATTGATACGATATGGTGATGGCCGGACACACACTAATGAAGTATGTGAAAGCGTTTTTATTGACGTGAACTATATATATTGGTTCTTCTCACACACCAAGCTTTTAGCAAACATGGATTGCACGATTTCGCAGTATGGCACACTCTCTCTATAGGGCAAAGATTAGGTGGTCACCTAAGCTATTTGGAACAGCTTTTCGTTATTCTCAAGGCAAACATTGCCAAATGGAATGACGATAGGTTCGTAGCTCAGGTTCTTCCATCACCATATTATTTAGTAATGACGCTTTTTGGATAGATGACTGAACGCTCTGGTAAGGGGGTGAAAAACTGCTGCAGTGTTTAAAGATGTGGACCCTTGTCCTTATCTCTGGTGCCGGTAGAGGCTTTTCCTTCCATGTATCGGGCATCTTCGCTAGTACGTAAATTTGTTTAAACAGTGATTGAAGATAGCACACAGAGTCCATGCAGGTGTCTTTCTGAGTCTACATGACGTACAGTCCTTGTCAAAAATATAAAACCCAAGTGGTTTGCTTCCAAGCCGTGTAGCGCGGCACTTAAGTACATTTGATAGTCCTATGCTTGGGAGGGTTGAGTATTTAAGTTGCTCCCGCCTTCGTGAGATTTAGAGTCCCTTCGTGAGGTGTGAATTCCTGAGCATGCAAGAGGAGCCACGCAGCAGGGCTCAGAAGCAGACTCCTTGGGCTGTATATTTTTTACAAAGACTGTGCCTTTAAACTAGTCACGAGTGAAAGACGCATAAGCACATCGGCTGAAGACCCTTATCACGTTCCAATGACGCTCACTCAAAATTAGTCAAGAGATGATAGGGCAGGCGTGCCTATTACTGGTGAGCTGTAGAACAGATAAGTGTAGGGCGTGTCACCAAAGGGTTGCACTCACAGGAAGATAGTCGCCGTTACTGAGCACTACAGAGGAAAACAAAGAGGGCACGTGGCGACGAGATCTAGTTTCCCGACCCTGAAGGATGGCCGGTCGCAAGATTGTGGTTATCCGCTTCGAGCGCAAGATATCCCGCAATCTAAAACCCATTGTTCGGAAGATTAATCTGAAAGATCTTGTGCCCACCTCGAAGGGGTTATCTATCTGAAGCCTAGCCCTGTCACTTCCCCAGTCGCAAAGGATAACGACAAAGAGAGAAGGAACAATGCAGCCTTAATGATAAGCTGAGTACATGGTGTTCAGAAGTCAGGGGTGGAATAGAGAATGCCAGGAATAGCTAATGTCGCCCGTGATTGCCTGATCGATGTCTAGCCAGCTGACGGGTGACGACCCGTAATAGTTGTATGCGTTCTTATAATCGATGTTTATCTTGTATAGATACTGCTGACACTGCAAGGAGACGGCATGTCATCGTTTCAGCAGCGCTGTTGCACGCGATCATCAAGATTTTATTTCGCCATTTTGCTTTGCATTTGCTCAAGCCGAAAGACTGCATATGGCTTCAACATCGGCATGCGAGGTGTAATACTGAACGGAAGACAACGGGAAAACAGTGAATATATTGCAGATAAAAGTATCCGGTCATTCCTTTGAGAGAAGTAAGCAGATAGCGCTGCCAAAGGAAGCCCTGAACATGCTACTGCGTTGGGAAGGGATTGTTGTTAAGGTCGTGGTCTTACGAACTGCGAAGCGACCATGCCATAACCGCAGTCCTTGCTTACAGTCCAGAAGGTAATTTAGTTTAGTTCATAGAAGCATGACTGGTATCTCCTTCCCATAATGCCGCAGTCTAGTCTCGCTTACTAAGGGTGTGCTTTAATTATAGGAATTAAATTGGAAACCTGCGTGCGTCGCAAGCGACTTTAATGCCCAAACGATAAGAACCTGCTTCTGAGGACCTGTCGTCGGAAGCCAGGTTTATCACCCCCCTGTTATGAAAGAATAGGATAACAAATGCAAGCCAGCAAAGCTGTAAGCTGGTTGGTGGTCGATATAGCGCTTTATTGATGCTTCTGAAACTACAAATATACCCCAGAAAGCTGCTGCTTCGAATTTCTCGCATAGTTGTTATAAGGCACTACAGCAAAACAATGCTAATTATCTGCGACTCCAAAACATGCGCAAACATCCGCAAGACTGCAAAACATCCGCAGTAAAAGAACGCTACCAGGCCTGAAATTCCGCCATTGCGCTTGGCGCATTGATTGATCGACAACTTTCCTCCAATTGAATCAATAGCCTCAGGCCAGAGCGAAGGACTTTCAACATTATCTATCGTTGTTTAAGGCTGGCGACAGAACATGCGCTTTTTGGCGCTATCCTTTAAGGTGCGCAGTAATGCTGGCGGTGCCGCAGATCCTTCTGTGAGAATTCGACAATGTTCTCAAGATGTGTATGTCAGCCGTTGCAAAAGATGCTCGAGAGGATGCCTGCGGTAGCACTGGAAAGAGTAGCAAGAGGCTGTGGGGCATTTCAGAATTCACTGTTAAGAGTGGGAACGCAGACCCTATACGGAAAACAACGTGTTCTACCAGCCCTAATATCTTTATGTGACGCAATGTTAGCGAAAAGATTCAGTGTATCATGACGTTAGTCCGCAGCCTGGAATAGATATATGTAGCCATAATATATTAATGTGCAAGTTACACAGGGCACCGTTAAATCTCTAGGAATGCACACTCCATTTCTAAGCGTATTTCAGATGACGGCGATGAAAAAAATGTTTCATGATCTTTAACCTGGCAGGCTACATTAATACCCTTTTTATAAGAAAGGTTTATCCTTGATTGCCCAGCGTCCGGATTAACGGCATACACAGGCCCTGTGCGCGCTATGAAGTTGTTTTTTGCACGGAGCTTCCATTAAACGTTTGATGCTGACATGTTCCAGTGCGAAAGCAGTGCTTCACGAGGTCTAACCGGCTCGTCGAGTTTGCGTGAAGCTTGACCCTTGATGGTGACCTTGACCAAACCATACATAAAAAAAAAAAAATATTGCCGCGACTGGTTTTCGAACCCGCGGCGGCGCGAACAGATCAGGTTCTCTGGTCAATGCACGACAGCACTATGCTATCCCTGGAGCCGATCACTCCTCGTGTTAAAGTGCAACGCACTCCCGCGCTGTGCACTCCACATCGTCCTCATCATCAACATATACTACTATCTAACTAATATCATCGCCAGACGCGCCGACGACTCCGAAAAGCTACCAGGCTAAACACATGCTTTCACACGTCTACTCGGTATAACTATGCTAAAAAACTACCACTTTTTTTGTAATAGCCTGCGTATTAACGATCAAAATGTTTTTTTTTTTACTGTGACCCTTCTGACAAGAAAAAGAAGGCGGGAATGTGTGATTTCCAGCCAGCGTACAAATATCTCTGTCTTTCATTTTGTGACAAATGCTGATGGGAAGAGAAAAATTTACTGGTTAAAACTTTTCCCCTCACTGGGCATTCGAGTGAGTTCGAAGCCTTCAATTTGGTCTTTCTTACAAGTCGCACTAACTGCGCGAAATGTACCAGATGCTAATTAAGTGGTCATGAAATGACTTCTACATCCACTAGATTTTTACACTGGTTTTGGATTTTGGGTTTATTAGGTAGCATGATATGCAGGAAGCGATTTTTTTCTTTGGTTCCTTCATATAATATGGTCTTTAAACGGTTACGATTCCGCGCACAAGAGAGGAACCGAAAGATGCCGGGCATTAGGCACGTTGCTCCTTTTAGTGTCAAACTCCGAAGAGCGCGACCGATGCGTGCCTCAGCTACGCAAGGCTAAATCTTTACTCGAATACGCTCCCTGAATCTTAGGTCCTTGGGCGTATTGCGCCATTACCCTGGCCGTACGTTGAGCGCTCACGCTTCGCTGTTTCAGCCCTCGGCAAGCTAAGCGGTGTTCTCGAATGAAAAGCACCCGGGACAAATCAAGGACACCACTCAACGACACACTCTCGAGCGGTGTACAGCAGCCAGCAGATCGACGACTGCGGGTTGTTCGAGGCGCGGTGATTGTAATGGCACCAAACTGGGTGCCATTGCCATGCCTGGAGATTTAATCCTTTTTCTTAACTCCTCGTGTGTTTCCTTAAACATTGTTTTCGCGCCTCCCCCTACCTCCCGCCACCCTGAAAAAAAAAACCTGCTTTGTTCAATAATGAAGAATTCAGGGTTTTTTTTTTTTTGCCTGGGGATGCCGCTGGTTTTTGTTAGCTCATGTGATTTTTTTTTTTTCATCAGTGTCTCAAATCCGCGAAAAGTTTCAAGGAAAAGCTAATCCGCAGCGTTCGAGTTGTACCGATTAACACGCGGATCGCGTGTGAAGTACGCTGATAGAAAAATTTCCCTGTCCTTTGAAAAGTGTTCCTTTTCAAACAGCCCGGTGCAGAAATGAGACAACAAGGGAACACTTAAAGTCTACTCAGAGAAAAACTATTACAGAATCTGCTTGGGCACTCTGGAGCCATCCAATATAATTAATACCGGATGTTTCATCTAAGATGCTTTGCAATTTTAAATATAGGTTGTTGTTTTTTTCAGTTGGTATAGGGCACTTTTTTCGCAATAGCATTGCGGGTGATGTAGCGCATCAGATTACAGCTAAGGCGTGCTAATCTGTAGCCTGTTTAAATAATACTGAAATGTTAACTTTTGAACTATTCCTGTTACTCCATTTAAATATTGAGAGCCGTGCAGCCCATCATAAGTAATGTTCATATCAGTTTTTAGAGTTGCGAAAACATAGTTAGCCTGGCGCTGTAGCCCAACAGATTTGGCTATTTGGACATGCTACGTGTACTGGAGAGGTTGCTTTGTCTGTAAGATTGTTGAAAGCGCGTGTATTTTCGTGTGATATAGCCGAAATAATTTGAGGTACAGCGCCCAGAGTAACTGCGTTTTCTAAACTCTAAAACTGACACGGCTATTACTTAAGGTGGGCTACACGCTTCTCAATAAATAAGGGGACTAACAGTAACACTTAAAAATTAACTGATCAGTATTAGTTAACCAGACTACATCTTAGCTGTGTTTTTTATGAGGTACAACACTGTGCTTAAAGAAGTTATATCGAAAAAAGCGCTTTAAAACAAACAAAGCTGGTTTTTAAAAATTGCCGCCTTTCTAAGGTATAACTCCCGGTATTATAGGTCTTGTCTCCGCTTCTCTTCAACCTGGCCATGCGTGGGCTACCAGAGAAGCTAGACCGCATCCAAGGCATTGAGCACGCTATATACGCCGACGAAATTACGATCTGGTTTTGAAGCGGTAATGAAGGGGAAATTCAAGGCCGGCTTCAGGAAGCAGCGAATGTCGTGTGCCAGCATGCGGACAGGTATGGGTTAACGTGCTCTCCCGAGAAATCAGAGTTACTCCTGATCGACCGTGGCAAGAGGCAGAATACGGGGCTTTTGCCGTCCACACCCTCTGTCGCCATTACGGTCCAGGGTATGAGCATTCCGAACAAGAAAGAGATCAAGATCCTGGGAGCCATCATACCCAGCGGCAACACTAACACCACTACAGTCAGACAGCTCCAAGCCTATTCCGAACAAGTCTCTAGAATGCTACGCCGGGTAATCAAGAAAAGAATGGGCTAAGAGAGAAGGAGGCCCTAAGATTAGTTCAGGCTTTCATTCTCTCTAAACTAACATACGCCACCCCGTACTTACGGCTTAGCAAAAAGGAGAAAGACCAACTAGATGTTACTTTTCGAAAGGCAGTTAAGACGGCGCTGGGACTCCCTTTATGCACATCCACTAAGCGCTTACTACCGCTGGGGATCCATAACACAATGGACGAACTAATAGAGGCCCACCGCGTAAATAAAATGGTCAGGCTCTCAACATCTAAGCCTGGCAGGAAAATGTTACAGAAGATGAGAATCAGTCCACCCCGGGAAGTCGCTGACAAGATCGGCATGCCCATGCAGATGAGATCACACATTACGACTCACCCCATACCAAAACGCATGGATGAGGAATATAACAGAGGACGGAGACTAGCCAAAGCTAGACACCTCTCTAAGCGCCGGGATGGAAACAAGCACACGATCTACGTTGATGCGGCTTGACCCGTTAACGGAGTCGCGGCAATTGCAGCAGTTTCACCCCGGAGGGATATCATTGCAAGCAGCCTTATCCAAGCGGTGGATACCACATCGGCTGAAGAAGCAGCTATCGCACTAGCGATATCAAAGAACAGCGAGGCAACGGTTATGTCCGACTCACAAGCAGCGGTACGCAATTACCTCAGAGGCCGCGTTGGCGCTCCGTGTTTGGAAATTTTGGAAAGGTCTAATCCTTCTAACATCCAGATCTTCTGGACGCCAGGGCACCTCTCAACGATGGGCAATGAGGCGGCCAACACAGCTGCTCGAGCTCTCCTCCTCCGAGCATCTGGCACGCAGCCTCTCTCTGACATAGTTGACAACCCCTCACCCTTACTAAGCTACGCAGAAATTACGGAGTACTATAAGATCACAAGAAGGAAATATCCTCTTTTTCACAAAACCCTAAGTAAATATGAAGAGCACATAATCAGGCGACTACAAACTAATACTATGCCCAATCCTTACCTAATGAGTAAATGGTACCCACAAACCTACCATTAGACCTGCCTCTTCTGTGGAGCAGTTGGCACACTCTTTCACGCGGTATCGGAATGTCAAGAAAACCCATACTTGGACAGCAATCCCGATCCGACTCATGAGCGCTGGGAGGCAACCCTTCATAGCCACAGCCCACTCGATTAGAAATCGCTGGTTGAGAGGGGCCGGAATGTGATGACGACCAATGGGTTCTCGTACTGAACCCGCCCAGTTTTTGTGCTCTGAATAAATGTTTTTCCTCCTCCTCCTCCTACCGGTATTATAAACAATGAGAGAGTAACATGAAGAAGTAGGATCGTCATCGGACGCGGTCTTATTAGTAAAAGCGTATTTAATGAGCGGGAATATATGCACAAGTGACGCATGTGCCTCTTGGAACCGCAGTGAGGTAAGGTAAAAAATCTACAGAAATAAAACTAAGAGAACCTAATCTGAAGTAGAGTCCTCTCCTGTGTATCTATGCGGCGTCAGTTTTTGACCCTGAACCTGATGCCGTTGCCTTAGCCGACTAGGGCGGTATCCAGGGTCGCTTGAAGAGAAACGGATCCCTGCCTGTGAACACGAACTCTCGCTTGCCTTGCATCAGTCTTCTGCGGACGACTCCGATGGGAGTTACGTATATTTTACGACAGTGTATCTCATATCATGGTTCGTATCGTCGCGGGACTCCTTTAACTCAGTTACTTCATGACTCAAGGCGTCGATAAAAGAACGAGAGAAGGCTGCTGCGTGACGATTGCTGCTTCGCTGACGACACGTTTCCATTGCCTTTGTTGTTTTCTTGTTTGTCTGTAATCTGACGTAGAAAAATGGACAGTGAAACTAAAATCGAGATTCAATCAGCACTTCCGCAGCTTCAATCCGCAACACGGTACTCTAAGAAACAACTGAAGAACACTCAAAGGAGTTTAGGGAAACCAGAAATTTAAAATGGGCGCACTCCCTAACTGAATTAGGATGACGATCGCGGAAGGATATATTTGTATACCGAATCAAGTGCACCCTGCGAGGACACGACTTTACCACAGTTTTCTGACTGATACGCGCCCATAGATACGGGTCAACTAATAAAGCGCCTGCACATTTACCAAGATCAACACTCGCACGCGTAGCAGCCCTTTGGACCCGGCAGTAGAGGTCCCTGTAGGACCGTTGCGTGGCCACTCACCCGATCAAGCGCCGTCTGCTGCGCGGGCGAAAGGTCTCCGACGTAACCGCTCATGGCTTCTGCCTCCGTCTCATGCGGCGCTGTAGGGAAAGTGCGACGAGACCGCCACTGCTGCCTTCGTGTTGACGGCCTTCGGAAGCGAGCGGAGTCCGCTGATAGCGGGGGCTCCCCGAGGCGACGGCAAGGGCGGTCGCATCTTCCGTCTTCTGTTTCTGTTGCGATTGCGTACGCTCTTCCAATCAGTGGCTTAGATATTCCTGCACGTCCGTTCTTTGGCCTCTGCTTTTCACATGCAAAGAGCCTGCAGATAAACAAGCGGAAAGGCGACGAAGTACGACGCAGGAGATTGAGTGATAACACAGCGACCCTACCGCTGGACTTTCTTCTTGTTATTGCGCCGCATTTCCGGTGGTGCTGTCTGTTGGTGCGCTGGCTAACCCGTTGTACCAATCGGCGATGCAGGCAGGGGATTATTATATTTCTTTCTTATTCTGGACGTCACTAACGTATTCCGGTGAGGTACGAACAAACTGACCCAGCAATTCACGCGTACCCAATACTCGCCTGGAGCGAACGGGAGCGAACTACTCGAAGCGTAAGACTGAGGCGCAGTGAATAGCGGCGCTTGTCCTCTGTCCTCTCTCGATAAACAGATAACAAATATCCGGAACCTCCTTGTCGCTAAAAAATCGATAATTTCCAAAAATGCTGTGCTTATTTCATCTTTGTGGCATAGACGTAATGGCACTGTTTTCATCGGGGCGCTAAGCCATGACACAAATCCACCGATAAACAAATCATTTTAGCTCCAACATTGTGGATGGACGGGCGAGTTGGAGATGCATTACTAGGGCAGTGCAAGAGACGTGGACTAAAGGGAAGGAAACATTAGGACACCGCTCGTTCGATGTTTCATTCCCTTTCGGCCACGTATTCGACGCTGTTGGCGTAGTAATCATGTGAAGTGATAACAGGCTCACTAGCAAAAAGAAACAAATTGCGCGTTAAGAAACAAATAAAAATACAGGGTGTACTCAGCAGCCGTGAAAACCGCTTAGCCGCACGCCAGCTTTTTTGTCGTGTCGATACAGTGCACTTAGGTGAGCCCTATTTTAATAGGACTGAATAGGTTGTTTGAAATAGAAATTGATTTATTGATTTATCCTACATTCGATGGGGAAGGGCAGGGAATATTTTTTTTACAATTCAATACAGGGTACTCATCAGTTTTTCATACATGTAAATCTGCTGGTCAGTCTAAGCTAATAGCGCTTGTTAAAGCCTTCTTAAAGCACTTGTTAAATGCTATGGTAAAGCCTAGTAGAGGTCCCTGCTGCCCCCTCCTTTCCCTTCATACAGTTTCGGCATCGTGTGCGCTGAGATTATGTTCCGCATTAGTAACAACTCTGAATTACAGACACTAGACGGAATATACATACTACAAACAGTCATACATGGATGCATCCACTTATACCAGCACACATAGGCATACAATGAAAACTCCGCACAGATACTTATTAATTTCCATGCACTAAAAAAATGTTTTATCGCAGGAGTTGGGTGAACAATTACTAACTTGTTAAAGCCGCGTTTTGAAATTCTCTGGGTACGCGAAAAAATAACAATTAACTGAATAAACAATACATACTTATTATTTACTGGAAGAAACTACTGAAGACCTACGCACCTCCATTCCTAGAGAAAGCACACAGGATCGACTGATGCACCAATATGTAGCAATGACCTCGGCAGCTCTTCATTCCCAAGACCAAGTTTTCACGCGTAACCATCTGCGTGATTTGCTCTTTGAACCTGTGTTTAGAGCGGGTAAATCCACTTTACTTGGTATTTGAATTGCTTGGAAGCTGAAAGTTTGTTTTCTCTAATTAATTCTTATTTTCGGGGCACATGGAGCTTTTTGTCAGAGGGAGCGGCATTGAGTGTCGCGATCCTGTTTAACCATCACCTTACTATATTGAAAAAAAAAGGGAGGGGGGGGTGTTCTCACGCTCACATACTGGCCATGAAGATTCGAGAGGATGCGAAGAATTTGTTTCGGTGAGAGGAACGGATTCTCGAGTCTTCGTAGTTGTGCCCCACATACAAAAGCACCGTAAAAAAGGAAGCGCGCAAACTAATACCGCCTTCAATCAGAGCGGTAGTAGATGCGTTGTTCTGCAGAAACTTCTAACAATTTTCGAACAATCAGAAAAGTGGCTTACACGTGCATTCAATTGCAATTTTATTGAGCTATAGTATACATTCCTAAGAACTGCTGGTCGCTTACTTGACGTACTTGGACATCGTTGCACACAAGTTTTACCTCGTACCAGGGTGATTAATTATTGCGGTTTATTGCAGGTTTGCAGCAAATATAATCAATTTTCGCTTCTGTGGCTGCCTCTTAATCATTAACCTGGTCGCCTTCAATCATATTTGTGCGCTTTTGCGGATTTCAATCGCGATTATCACGAGGGCCTGCAAAGTCCACGTCCAAAGTATTTTAAAAACATGGCTTCTGATTGAAACGTTCATGAACATGACAGAGAGAGAGAGAGAGAATTTTTTAATGAAAAACAGATTTTAATCGTCGTTTACAAAATGCTCAAACGTTGCTGTCAGTTGACGAAGTGCTTTGAGAGAGAAAGATAGAGAAAGCTGCAGTAAATAAACAAAATGATAAAGGAAGAATTAAAATACATAGGCATAGATCTGGGGTGAATACACTCCAAAAGGGTGTGAAATATAGTTTTTGAAGTTTTTATGAAGTCTGATGTGCAGGGGAAAATTCACGCACATGCTAAATTCGATAGAACTGGGAAAATGAAAAGCATGGAATATTCAAAATCAAAAATTATCGGTTGCCTCAGGTTTGATTGGTGCGGTGGGACTGGGCTTTGCGGTGTTTTTCTGGGCACATCATGCACGCCAGAAAATAAGGTAAAAAGTCGCCCTTACTGTCCGAAGCCCCAGCAGTGGAACTTCATGCTTATTATCCCCTTCGTAGGATTAGTACAGAGCTAAGGTATGCCCCTGAGACCTGCCGTTACTCCGATGTTGCCTACGCCTGGACCACCCTGTCCTAGCAAACTTCACAACACCACCACTTGGGTTTAGTTTCTGCTGCTATCGGGTGCGTTTGCCTTTCCCTGGTATGCCCTTTGTCAGAATGCCCCCTCCCATATTTGTTTCATTGCATTCCACTTGTATCCTGTTTTTCCTTCGATAGCTACGTACGGAATTTCACAGAGAGACAAGGCGTTCTTAGTGTTTTCGTGACCGAAAACCAATGCCGAGAAATGGGACTGTTGCCAATCTGGCATAAACTGCGAAACTGGCCCCGGTATTGTAATACATTTCCGGTCCTAAAACGACGGCACTGCCGATTCTTTCTTTGGGCAAAAAATTATTGAGCTCTGCCGCTGCTGCCGCCGCCGCCACCAATACCAGTCCTCCAATATGAGCGTTCTGCAGCCTTCCAACTTACGTGGTCTTGCGCAAAGTTTCGAGTGCTGTGCGTGCTCATTATATCGTGATTGCATGCATCTCAAAGAGGCGTTCATCATTAGAGGGATGTTTTTCTGCTGCCTTTTCCGGCAACATATAGACAAACAGGGCGGTTACACCTACTTGATAAGCCGGCGCGTAAGGTTTGATTTCTCATGCGCTCTGTCCTCGTGACAACTCTTCAATATCGGCCAAGGCACGTGCCATTTGGCGCGTGTTGTTTTTATTTTTCTTACTTTAATCTTTATGGCTGGGTAAGCACTTGTGTCCACATTTTGTAGTTTCCATTTGCTTGTCAAAGGCAAAGCAAACGATCTAAAGACAGTACCTGGTCATTTATAAAAGGATGCAGTTTAAGCATTGTTAGTTTCGAACCAGGAAATAATAGAGACAAGGTGAAACAAAATAGCTATCAGATAGAGTGCGTGCTGGCACGCTGCCGGCAGATTAGAATAACAAACGACGCACTCGTTCACAAATACCACATAGGCTCTGGCGCGTTGCCCATTGATGCAGTTGAAGAAGCGGCTTTTATTTGCTCGACTGCTGGGGCCGCCGCGAAGCGCCCGACTCACATCTGGTGGTTTGTGGCCTGTGACCACACGGCAATGCTTTCCAGTGAGAGCGAGATCATTAGGCATTCGGGGAATGGTTTTCCTGTAGAAGAGGAAAGAATCGCTCCACAGTTTGTATAACAATCCACACCTACCGTCCTCAGGGCTATTGCCCTTTCAAGCGCTGTCGCAACACCTCCGATACGCTCCATGGTATAACAGGCGAGCCGTAAAACAAGTATGAAGATTTTTTTCCCCTCCCCTTTGCGCAGTCTAGGCGCAAACAGCTCTCAGGGGCCGGTCTTGCACCGTTATGATCGTACGTGACAAAGAAGTTTTGATTACATCTATTTTTTTTCTTATCGATTCGCAGGAGTGTGCCAAATTGAGAACGACGAACTGGACACGGCGAGCAATGATGATGGTGATGAAGGGCAGGTTTGGCCAAAGAGCGCCATGGCATGAGGTAGTTTTCATTGCACAAGGTTGGGTCAGAGGCCCGTTTACCAAGCACATTTCACCCAAAATAAGCCGAACACCAGACCAGGGGAAAGCTCGTATCTATTGTATCACCGGTGGGTACACGGCGGCACTGGGGATCGAACCCCGAACCTGCCGCATGCGAGGCGGACGCCCAAACCACTCGGCCACCACTGCAGTCGGACACGGTGAACAAGACCGTACGGAACAAAGGAGCTAAAACTTACAGCTGGCGTTCATTTTCGAGAAAGCGCATTCATTTAGATGTCCCTTTCTGACAAGCAATTAATAAAGGAAGGACGAAAGAAAAAAAAACGAGTGAAAAGGGGTGGGGGAAAGAGCGAAGGAAGGAAGGCGGGAAAATATAAAAAGCACCAAGCAAGAACAGCATCACGCATCCACAGCTCATTTTCCCTTGCCTTAACTGCCATTTAACTAGACGCAGGGATGAAGTCTTGATTAGAAGCACTTTCGGCCTGTACCCGGGTTGCTACTGGGACAAAGCGCTGATAGACGCCTGCATTGCGTCCGCATGAAATGAACATAGATATATCTCATCACTGTAAGCGGTTGCCATATGCCCAGACTGCATGCGGCGGCGATGATTCAAATCTAAGCAAAGTGACCATGTGCTAGTCTCAAATCATCGAACAAGAAAAAAAATAAAACCTGGAATAAGGAGTGCTGTTAGCTAATTTTGATCCCGTTGGACACCTTCGTCTGCTTCCACTCCGCTGCGGCTGAGTGCTTCGGTGAAAACATCTCCCTTTATCGACCAGCTTAAGTGCTCGATATGTCTACGGCGCTACTTTACCGCTGCTCACTACGTGTTAGTCGCATGCTTCTACTTAATTTATTTTTATTTTTGTTGGAGCACACCGTTTTTTTTTCGCGTGCGCTTTTCGTTCCCTGCATGCCGTAACAAGACCTGCAGCATTAAAGACTGTCAACAAATAGTGAACAGTATTTGCACCAGCACACCTTTTCTGAGGAATTTATCTTTGATGGCCTCGACAGGTAATGTGAACTGCGGTGTCATAACCTGCAAACGTTCCGCAACATAGTGTAAAGCTGAAAGTGAAAATTGGTTTTTGAGGAAAGGAAATGGCGCAGTAACTTCCTCACGTATCTCGGTGGACACCCGAACCGCGCTGTAAGGGAAGGGCTCCGCAATAATTTAGACCACCTGGGGATTTTTAACATGCATTGACATCGCACAGCACACGGGTGCCGCTTGCGGTCGGGCTCGAACCCTGCGTTGTAGCGGCCATTGCTATATAGGTTATTCTTTCGTATGGGTGGTACTCTTTATTGAGGTTGTTTTTTTTCTTTTTCTCTCCAGCAAACTGGGCTTCGAATCTGCTCCTGTACATTGCACAGAGCTGTATTGCGAGGCGCATTTCGCCCAGTTACCCTTACAGCATTTGAATACGTTTGGCAAAAATAAATAAATTTGGTTTAGTGGATCCTTTGAGGGGGGGGGGGGGGTTCACTTTTCGGCTGGAACTCCTGTGAATTTTATTTTTTGCGTCAGCGGCTATTAACAAAGGACTGGTTGTTACTGCGCAGTACATAGCAAAAACCTTGTAGAAACCTTTAGCGGAGCAGGATCCTAGCAGAACATACCGTAAATTGAAAAAAAGAAAACGAAGTCTGACAGTGGAAGGCTTGGAAGACAGGAGTTGGCGTGCGGGCATGGCACTTTGAGCCGAACTTATGGTGGCTAGAAAAGGCAGTCGTGTTAGTAATAAATCCTTACGTGTGCTGAAGGAGGCTGTGAGGCATGTCGTAGAGGGCGGTTTCGGGTTCATTTCTGGCCCCACAATTTTTTTACGTGCATTAGAAAAATGCACAAGCGTTTCCGCATTTTGCCTCCAGCTGCGGGCAGGGTGAAAACCTGAGACCTTTCTACTTGCTGCTTGTGCGCTTCCTTAAGCATTGCTTCTGTGCCTGCACTACAGATGCCTGCTTTCTTGAACACTGAGGAGTTCAGTTTTTTCGCCACTGCTTTCATTTCATTTATGTGCGTTTTTTTTCATACAGTCTTAAACCTGAGAATACGTTGAACAAACTGGTCGGACCGCATGCTAAATGCGCTGCGAAAGTAAGCAAAATTTCTCTGTTCTCTGAAGACAGGATAATGCATAAAGAGACAACTACAAAACAGAAGGTACCTTTAGAGAAAATCTATGGAAGCATCATCTTATATACAATGATGCAACGCAATATAACACTTTATATATTATTGTGTGAATTAATAACGCTAAGAAGTAGGATCGTCGTCGCACGCGGTCGCTTTAGTAAAAGCTTGTTTAATGAGCGAGAATATAGGCGCGAGCGAGGCCAGTGCCAATTATTGCTGCAGTGAGGTAAGTGTGCATCAAGCAACGTAGAGACTTATTTATCAGGCAATCTTTATGAAAGCTCTATCACCAGCATCTGTGGCTGACGCCCCGTAGATGTCAAATACCTGCCGGCGTATATAAAATCTTCGCAGATTATAGAGAACATACTCTGAAAATGCGGGCTCTCCTGTGTATCTGCGCCGTGCCAATTTTTGACCCTCAGCCTGCTGACGGTGCCCTCACCGAATAGCAAAAGATCGAGAGCCACTCGAAAGGAAGTGGAATGTGATTATGTGAAGTCGAATATTATCAATCACTTCACCGGCAACCTCTGCGACTACCTCTGCGAAACTGGTCTTCACTCTTTCTTTATCCTTCTATCTCCAGCATCCCATACCCTCTTTCTCAACTTACGCCTAAGGGCACACTTCTCGAATAAAAAAAAACAAACGAAAAAGGGATCACTTTCTGTGAAAGCAACACGGACTTTTACTTCTGCTTTCATTAAGTTTTTTGCGGACGAGCCCGACTGCACTCAAATGCTGCGCGATCGTTTATCTGACATCAGTTGTGTTTTTATTGTCCATGGTCTCTTTTAACCCCCTTACTTCACGACTTGTTGTGCCGATAATTGGATGGATGAAGAGTACTGCGGAACGATTTATGCTTCGCCGATGGCACTTGTCCGCTGCCTCTGTGTACTATTGTACGGGGTATATGTGACACAGAGAAAGTAATGTGAAACTGAAACGGGAAGTCCTTCAGCACTTTTGCAGCTTGATTACGCAATGCTATTCTTTGGGAACTACTTAACAACACCCAACTGAATTTCGACAAAGTACAGATTTAAAATACTCTCAAGCTGAATGATGTGACCATTGGACCAAAATGTAATGCAATACCTAATCACTCTGCAAGGACATCGCTTTGCCGCTGTCTTCTAAGTGAAACACACCTGTCGATGCGGGCCAACTAGTGAAACCACTCACCCGGTCAAGCGCCGTTTGCTGCGCGGGCGAGAGGTCTCCGACGTAACCGCTCATGGCTCCTGCCTCCGTCCCAGATGCGCCGCTGGACAGAAAGTGAGACCGCGAGTGCTGCCGTCGTGTTGACGGCCTTCGGAAGCGGAGGGGAGCTGGCGACCGCTGCGGACTGCGCCGAAGCGGGAGCAGCCCCGAGGCACACTGCTGGTACGAGACGGCAAGGGTGCCTTCAGTCTCTTTTTTTTATTTGATCCTCGCCGCCGTGGTGGCTTAGTGGTTATGGCGCTCGCCTGCTGGCCCGAAGGACGCGGGTTCGATCCCGGCCGCGGCGGTCGAATTTCGATGGAGGCGTAATTCTACAGGCCCGTGTGCTGTGCGATGTTAGCGCTCGCTAAAGAACCCGCGGTGGTCGGAATTTCCGCATCCCTTCACTACGGCGTCCCTCTTAGCATGAGTCGCTTTGGGACGTTAAACCCCCTTAACCATCTTTTTTGCGATTACATATGTTCTTCTAATGAAAACTCCTAGATATAAGGTTGAAATCGAATTTGGTTTACTGATTTCTCGTACATTCCAGGGAAGGCAGGGATTAAAGGCGGTCATAATGCCTGAGACAAGTCCCT
The DNA here is from genome assembly GCA_030143305.2 of Amblyomma americanum. NCBI lineage: Eukaryota > Metazoa > Arthropoda > Arachnida > Ixodida > Ixodidae > Amblyomma > Amblyomma americanum. The sequence goes on along the minus strand of JARKHS020034395.1, from coordinate 69,288 downwards.
GCCCCCCCCCCCCCCCTCCCGCCTCCTTTCCTGCCACTGTGTGTTCGGTTTCATGTGATATAAAACTATATTCTATACCAGTAATAACTCTCAATGACGGACACTAGAAGGAATTTAAATAGAACAGAGAGTCACGCATGGATATATCAACTTTTGCCCGGAAACAAATGTACAGAATGAAATTTTCGACAAATTCAATTATGAATTTCCCCATGAACTTTTTTCATGTGCTCAAAGAAATTTAAGCTTGCCTGAACTCATTGAACAATTACTAAAAAACAAATCAGCCTAATGAAATTACCTGCATACGCGATAAAATGTGAAATAAATGAGCAATGCGTGCTGAATTGCTGATTATTTACAGGAAAAAACTACGGGATGCCACAGGGTCTCCATTCCAAGAGAAAGCTCACAGGATTGAGAGATGCACTAGCGTGTAGCAGCAATATATGTAGCTTTTCATTTTGAACGTTTTAAGGCGTAATAATTGGCTCTATTTGCGTCCTGGAACTGTGTTGAGATGAATTAAAGTATATTAATAATTTCACTTCACTTGGTATTTGGATTGCTTGGAAGTAGAATGTTTGTTTTCCCTAGTTAATTGCTCTTTTCCAGGCACATAGGAGATTTTTGACTGAGCGAGCGCTGTTGAGTGTGGCGATATTTTTTTCCACCATGTTATTCTCAATGCCGCATTTTCAGATAATATACTTGGTCCGCCCTTACCATGAAGTAACGGCTGAAAAGCGGGGCCGTTCTCATGTTCGCATACTGACCATAAAAATTGCAGAAGATGCGAAAGATATGTTTCGCTAACAGGACCAGGTTCTTTAGTCTTCGTAGTTGTTCCCCATACTAAAGCGCAGTAAGAGATAAATTGTGTAATATACCTCCATCTACAATGGTAGCTGTAGCAGATGCGTTGTTATGTAGAAGCCTCCCAGTGTTTTCGATAGCTTAGAAGTAAGGCGATTTGCACGTAGACTCCAGTTATGATGATTAATAAATCATACTCCTAGACTTCATCTCACAAATTGTTTGCAGCGCTGTGAAATGTAGAGCTCGCTCGTCCTATCACTGCCACGGGCAACAAATAGTCCTTCGAATATTTTAGCAGTGTTGGGACTATTTTTCAGTTATTGGAGTAAATGAAAGGGTAATTTGGGAGGGTGTTTTATATGTATAGCGAGAGATTAGCGAGCAGTCCGCATGAATACAGCACTGCGGAGGTTTATTGCGAAGTGGTGAGAGCAGCAGCTGGACGCTGCTGCTCTTTCCTTCCTAGGGATGGAGCCACCAGTCGTGGCTTGGGGGGGATCGGAGGAACACATTTCGCAGTGCACGGTGTTCTGATTGGCAGAGTTTGCCGCAGCCTTCAGAGCTCTGCAAACTTGCTGCGTGCAGTATAGGAACAGTTGTTCGCTTACTTGAGTTATCTGGACATTGTTGTAAACAAGATTTATCTCGTAGCCTGTTAGATTCTCAAAACAGTTTTTTATAGGCCTCAGGCAAATATACTAAATATTTTTTTCGGTGGCTTCCTCTTAAGCATCACGTTTTCACGCGACAACCGCATTTATGCAGTATTGGGGATTTTAATTGTCATTATCAACAAGCCCCGTCGAGCGCACGTGAGGTGCACTTCGCAAACATCGCTTCTCATTCAAACGTTCATGATCATGATAGAGAGAGAGTCTCTTTAATGAAGAAAAGAGAATTTTTTTCGGCGTTCAAAAAGCGCTCACATGTTGCTGTACGTAAGGGAGTGGTTTTGAGCGAGAAAGACGGTAAGAGAAGCGTGCTCAAAAGACTTAAATAAAAAGAATCGATACCCGCTGCGGTGGCTCAGTGGTTACGGTGCTCGGCTGCTGACCCGGAGTTCCCGAGTTCGAACCCAACCGCGGCGGCTGCGTTTTTATGGAGGAAAAACGCTAAGGCGCCCGTGTGCTGTGCGATGTCAGTGCACGTTAAAGATCCCCAGGTGGTTGAAATTATTCCGGAGCCCTCCACTACGGCACCTCTTTCTTCCTTTCTTCTTTCACTCCCTCCTTTATCCCTTCCCTTACGGCGCGGTTCATTTGTCCAACGATGTATGAGACAGATGCTGCGCCATTTCCTTTCCCCAAAAACCAATTATTATTATTATTAAGAAGAATCGGAACTAACATATTCAGCCATTTGTTTAGGGTGAATACAGGTCAAAGCGGCATGTAGTTTGTGAAGAAGTCCCATGCACATGCAAACCTTCGTGCACATGCTGAATTCTATTCACGAAAAGTGATATGCACGGAATCCTCAAAACGAAAGATTATAGGCAGCCTCATGTTTCACCTGATTGGCGGGAAGAGGGTTTGCGGTGTTTCTCTACATCAGTGTCATCAGAAAATATGATAAAAAATCGTTTTCATTGTTCCAAGCGTCTGAAAGGAACTTCAGCTCATCATCCCCATCAAAGATTAACTGCAGAGCAAATGTCCCCTGCAGTGAGCTCCACTTACTGCGGTTTTGTTTCAACCGTTACCTCCTTGTTTTAGCAAACGAAAACCACTTCGATTTTCTTCTGCTACTGGCTACGTTTTCTTTTCCCTGGTATGCACTCTGCCACAACGTTCTTCTCATAATGATTTCTTTGCATTAATTCGTGCAGTATTTTACCTCCCGTAGCTACGTACAGAATTCCAAAGGGATGCAAGGTGTCCTTGGAGTTCTCGGCTCCGAAATCCTATGCCAACCAACGTGTCTGTTGCGCCTGCGGCATATACACAGTGTGATACCGATACCGGCACCCTAATACCATCGCGTTACCGGAGCGACAGCATTGTATGACGCCCATGAATAATTTTTATTTTGTCCGTTTTTTCTATGGTTACCAGCGATAGACCACCGAAGCCACTACCGCGCCGTCAGCATAGTAGTAATAATAATAATAATAATAATAATAATATTAATAATAATAATAATAATAATAATAATAATAATAATAATAATAATAATAATAATAATAATAATAATAATAATAATAATAATAATAATAATAATAATAATAATAATAATAATAATAATAATAATAATAATCAATCAATCAATCAATCAATCAATCAATCTTTATTTTCGGTGCCCAGGAACAACCCAAAGGTCTTGGTGCTGGTACACCATTCACACGCACAAAATGTAAATTTATTTCACTACAAAGGAAGACACTCAGGGGAGGTAATGCAGCAGTCAAGGCGATAGAAAAAAAAAAGACACATAAACTAGGCGCGACAGCAAGCATGAAACAAAAAGGTGAGAACAAGGAAACAGCGCGAACAGCGGTAAATGAAAACAGCTAGAACAGGCAACAGACATATAAATAACTAATAAAACAATAAACAAAGAGAATGAACACAAGAACGACCGATAACAGCTAAGTACAGCATATATCAAAATACAAACAAGAATAAAGCCAATACTAATATGAACGAATAAGAGATCTCTGAAATACAAGCTAGAAATACAATCATACACAATAAGAAATGTAATTAGTGAACGCGTTACAGACAATCAGGCGTGAGTACACAGTAATAAAGAAATAATATTAATGAAAACAAGTACACGTGATGTACAATTAAGGAGAGAAAAAAACAATATAATACCGGTGCAAACGCACAAGTGTAGTAAAGACAAAATGCATGAAAGGGGAAGTTATGTATGAGAAAAAGAGTGATCAAAGTGGAACGTCACGGACATTCAATATAAAGGAAGGGAGAGAATTTTCGAATATATCAAGGTGAGGACAAAGAGAATTAAACAACTTTTGCATTCTGTCCAGAGGGGAGAGGGAGTGCAGGAGCGCAGAAACTTGAAATGGTCTGAATTCCCTTATGCTCTTTCGCGGTACACGCAAAAGGATACGCGCCAGGAGCTGAGGGCATAGAATGTGACCATGAAGAAGTTTATACAAGAAAATTATATCTGCCCTCACGCGACGGCAGCTAAGAGAAGGAAGCTGCAGTGAGTTACTCCGTCTGGGATGAGAACTAGAAGTTTTGCAAGAAAACCGATGTTGAAATATGCGTAAAAACTTTATCTGAACTCTGTCGATTTTTTCACAGTTCGACTGGCAAGTGCCGCTCCAAACAACAGACGCATATTCCAAAAGCGGCAAGCATATGGAGAGGTAGAGCTTTAAGAAAGGGAGTTGGGATCGAAACTCTCTCGAAAGCCTGCAGATGAAGCCGAGTGTACGCATAGCCCGTACACTCGGCTATTATAATAATAATAATAATAATAATAATAATAATAATAATAATAATAATAATAATAATAATAATAATAATAATAATAATAATAATAATAATAATAATAATAATAATAATAATAATAATAATAATAATAATAATAATTGGTTTTTGGTTAAAGGATATGGTGCAGTATCTGTCTCATATATCGTTGGACACCTGAACCGCGCCGTAAGAGAAGGGATAAAGGACGGAGTGAAAGAAGAAAGGAAGAAAGACGTGCCGTAGTGGAGGGCTCCGGAATAATTAATAATATTAATAATAATAATAATTGGTTTTTGGGGAAAGGAAATGGCGCAGTATCTGTCTCATATATCTTTGGACACCTGAACCGCGCCGTAAGGGAAGGGATAAAGGAGGGAGTGAAAGAAGAAAGGAAGAATAGGTGCCGTAGAGGAGGGCTCCGGAATAATTTCGACCACCTGGGGATCTTTAACGTGCACTGACATCACACAGCACACGGGCGCCTTAGCGTTTTTCCTCCATAAAAACGCGGCCGCCGCGGTTGGGTTCGAGCCCGGGAACTCCGGATCAGTAGTCGAGCGCCCTAACCACTGAGCCACCGCGGCGGGGCGGAATAATTTCAACCACCTGTGGATTTTTAACGTGCACTGACATCGCACAGCACACGGGCGTCTTAGCGTTTTTCCTCCATAAAAACGCAGCCGCCGCGGTCGGGCTCGAACCCGGAAACTCGAGATCAGTAGCCGGGCGCTCTAACCACTGAGCCACCGCGGCGGGTCGCGCCATCGTCACCAGTACCGAAAGCAGCACATCTGATGTAAATAATGATGTATATGCTCGCTCTGCGGTCATACAACCTCTGCGCTCTTGGCATGCGAGCCTTATGTGTGCTCATTTGTCGTGTGTGAATGCCTCTCTCCGAGGCAGTCATCCCTGGAGAGGTGTTTTTCTGCTGCCCTTCTCCTGGCATATTCAAATATACAGGACAACTCCACCTGCTTGATAACCCGGCGAGTAAGGTTTCAGTTCTCGTCACTCGCGAGCCACGCGACAACTCTTTCACATCGGCTGCGACGCGTGCCTTGAAAGCCAGAAGCTTAAACATTGTACATTTCCAACTAAGAAATGCATCAAGACACAGCAAAACCAAACAGCTATCAGATAATATGCATGCTGGCATGCTGCGTGCTGCCAATGGATTTGGTTAACAAACCACTCACGCATCCACAAATCCTGCCGATGCTCCGGTGCGTTGCCCAATACAATACAGCAGTTCAAGAAAGAACATTTATTCCGGCGTCTGCGACCGACACCGCCCAAGCGCCCACTCGCATCTGATGGTTCATGACGTGTGATCATATATGACAATGCTTTAGAGTGAGAAAAAGGTGTTTTGGCTTTCGCGGGATGGTTTTCCTGTAGAAGAGGAAAGCATCTCTCCACAGTGCGCATTATAATACACACTTACTGTCCCTTTCGCCATTGCCCTTTCAAGCGCTGTCGCCACACACGCAATAAGCTCAATGCTGTAACAGGCGGGCCGTAAAAACAGGGGTGGAGATATTTTCACTTGGCGCAGTGAAGTTGCAAATGGCTCCGATTGGCAGGTTTTATACCGTAGCATCATTTGCTATAGTCGTACGTGACAGAGAAGCTCTGTTTACTTATCTATTTTTCTTATAAATTTACAGCAGTACGCTAACTTTAGAACCACGAAATGGACGCTGTGAACAAGACCACACTGAACAACGGAGCGGAAAGTTGCAGCTGGCGTTTTTTTTTTCTGAAAAGCGAATTCAATTAGACACCTCAAGATTAATGAAAGCAAGGAAAAAACGAACTAAAGAACGAAAGAAAGAAGGCAGAAGCACCTACAAAGCATCAACACAAATACCGTGACAAATTCACAATCCGTTTGTCTTTATCTTAAATGACATTTAACTACACGACCAATGAATGAAATGAAATCCTGACTTGAGCCACTTCCGGACTCTAATCGGGCTGCCACAACGGGAGTGCGCTTATTTACATTCCGTTCGTATACGGTGAACATGGATATACCTCACCACAGAGTGGTGGCCATATGTCCAGACTGCATGCAGTGGCGGCGATTCAAAGCTCAGCAAACTCGCTATATAACAGTCCAAAATCATCAAAACTGAAAAAATATAATCTGGAGTAGGGAATGCTGTTAGATATGTAATGCTCCGTTTGGACCCTTTCTTTAGCTTCCGCTCCGCTGTGCCTATACGTGCTTCGGTGAAAACATATTTTCCTCGGCCCACTTAAGTGCTGGGTGTTTCGTGCGTTACTTTACCGTTGTTGACTGCCTGGTAGTCAAATGGTTCTCCTTCATTCACTTTTATTTTCGTTAGAGCAGCCGTTTTTGGCATGATGTTTTTGTTTTTCGCATGCACTAATGACACCTGTCATTAGAGGCAGAATCACGCACAGACTTGCCACTGAATTGTGCCCGTTAGTCATGAGTGCCCGTTAGTCACCGAGACCCATGCACCGAGACCATTCTTTATGAGACCATTCTTTATAGTGTGGAAAGTTGCTACTCCCATTACCGGTGCGAGAGAGCACACGCAACGACACTTAGCAGCGAGTCTGTGTAATTGTAGAGGAAACACAATCATAAAAGTCGTCCAAATGCACATTATTTTGAGAAAAACATGAATACACTATTTCACACAGCTCTTGCTTTGCATGCTCGCAGGTATTATTGCTCTCAATTCACCTTGCGTTGTAGCGGCCATTTGTATCTGGGTTAGTAAAGGTGGTAACATTTTCAGGTTGTCTATCTCTTGCAAACCGGATACGCTGACTGCTGCTGTAGCTCGGATAAAGCTGTGCTTCAAAACCTTATTGCCCATTCGGCCCTTCGAGAATTAGAACTAATTTTCTGCAAAAAATAAAAAACAAAATTTAATTAGTGGAACTGTCGGGTCGAGGGTTCCACGTTTCGGTTCGAACAGCTGTTTACTCTTTGCGTTGGCGCCTATTGATAATAATTGGTTTTTGGTGGAAAGGAAATGGCGCAGTATCTGTCTCATATATCGTTGGACACCTGAACCGCGCCGTAAGGGAAGGGATAAAGGAGGGAGTGAAAGAAGAGAGGCCTATTGACGAAAAATTGGTTTTGGTTTTGTTTTTGGGCAAAGGAAATGGCACAATATCTGTCTCACATATCGGCGGACACCTGAACCGCGCCGTAAGGAAAGAGATAAAGGAGGGAGTGAAAGAAGAAAGGAAGAAAGAGGTCCCGTCCTATTAACGAGCGACTGCTTGTTTTTGCGCAGAACACTGCGGCAGCCGGTCAGCGAGAACCTCGTGGAAACATTTAGCTGTAGTTGGAACAGACTCTTATCAGAATGGTCCGTAAATTTAAAAAGAGAAACAACGAAGTCTGACTGTTGAGAGCGTGGACAGTTGGCGCAAGTGGGGCACGCAGCCCTTGCGCTCATTTGAAAAGGCACCCATATTAGTAAGAATAGTTAATAGATTGTTACGCGTGGTAAAGGAAGCTTTGAGGCGTGTGGAGGAAAGTGCAGGGTTTATTTCAGGCTCCACGGTTTTTACTACATGCATTGGAAAAATGTACAAGCGTTTCCGCATTTCGCCTCCAGCTGTGGTCAGGTTCAGACCTGTGACCTTTTTCTTTACCGCTTCTGTTTCCTTAACCATTGTTGTGGTATCTGTTCAAAAAGACGCCCGCAAAGATGCCTGCTTTGCTGAATAACGATGAATTCAGTGGTTTCGATTGTGGCTGCCACTGCTTTTTGTTGGCTTGTGTTTTCTTTTCTGATTGCGCCTTACGTCTAAACGACATGGAAGGAAGAACTTATCCGTCGTGTTCGAAATGTGCCGAAATAAACGTCGGACCACATAGAAAATTCTCTCTGAAAGCAAGCAAAATTTCTCCATTATGTCAAGAGTTTTGTATCTGTGAAACAGTTAGATGCATAAAGAGACAGCTATAAAACACAAGGACTCCTCAGAGGAAAACTATCCAAGCATCAGCTTGTGCTCAATGATGCAACTCAGTATAATACATAATATATAACAGTGCGTGAATAACAGGAACAAGAGGGGACGTCGCGGCACGGGCTTGTATTTGTAAACGTTAAGTGAGGCGTGTGCCTCTTAGCGCGGCAGTGAGGAAAGTTTGCATCAAGCGATGCAGTGACTTCCTTATATGCCATCTTTATCATCAGTACAGGTGGCTGATGCACCGTAGAATTGAAACGCATGCTAGCGTTACAAAAACTCCGCAGATACTCTAACTCCGAACATACTCTGAAGATCCGCGTTCTCCGGTGTATCTACGCGGTACCAATTTTTCATCCTCAACCTGCTGGCGCTGCCGGCACCGAATACAGCGTTGAGTGTCGCTTGAAGAGAAGCGAATACCTTTCTGTGAAAATAATGCTTAGTTTTTCTTCTGCCTCAGTTGAATGTTCTGCGGGTGACTTTAACAGCAGTTGTATATTACAGGATTGTTTCTCTGACGTCAGTTGTCTCTATCGTCGAAGGGCTGCTTTAACTAAGTTACGTCTTGACTAAACGTTCCGGTAACTGGATGATGCAAGAGTGTTGTTTGATCATTTCTGGTTCGCAGAAGGCATATGTCCGTTGTCTTTGTTGTATTCTCATTTGTGGTAACCTAACATAGAAAAAGGCACCTGAAACTAAAACGGAAGGCCTTTCAGTGCTGCAGGGTACTACTGAAGAACACCCGACAGAGTTTCGAGAATAATAATAATAATAATTGGTTTTTGGGGAAAGAAAATGGCGCAGTATCTGTCTCATACATCGTTGGACACCAGAACCGCGCCGTAAGGGAAGGGATAAGGGAGAGAGTGAAAGAAGAAAGGAAGGAAGGGGTGCCGTAGTGAAGGGCTCCGGAACAATTTCGACCACCTGGGGATCTTTAACGTGCACTGACATCGCACAGCACACGGGCGCCTTAGCGTTTTTCCTCCATAAAAACGCAGCCGCCGCGGTCGGGTTGGAACCCGGGAACTCCGGATCAGCAGTCGAGCGCCCTAACCACTGAGCCACCGCGGCGGGTTTTCGAGAAAGTCCGAATTTAAAATACTCTCCAACTGAATTAGGATGTCGCGCGCACTAAAATATATTTTGATACCCAATCAAGTACACTCTGCACGCCCTGATTTCGTGAAATTGTTGTTAATTGATCCACACGCATCGATACGGCCGAACTCGTGAAGCGCCCGCGCATTTGCCGCCACCAACGCTTGCACGCGTATCAGCCGTGTGATCCCGGCAGCATGCAGGGGGCCCTGTGCGGCAAGTCCGTATCGTGTGCAGCTTGCCGGCGCCACACGTGCGGCCACTCACCCGATCGCGCGCCGCTTGCTGCGTGGGCGAGAGGCCTCCGACGTAGCCGCTCATGGCTTCAGCCGCCGTCCGCTCTGCCGGTGGACAGAAAGCGAAACTGGCACCGCTGCTGTCGCGTTGACGGCCCGTCGTTGTCGCTCAAAGGGAGGCGAGCGCGGAGAGGAGGGAGGACAGAATGCTCAGCTGCGGAGTGCGCTGATGCCTAGGAACCAGGAGGTACTGCTGGTACGAGGCGGCAAAGGCGGCAGCGTCATTAATCTTACTCGCTTTTTTTTTTGCTGCGATTACATGAGTTCTTGAAATCGCGACTCCTACATATCCTTGCGCGTCAATCGTTTGGCCTCTACTTTCCAGATGCAGGGAAACAACGAAGGAAAAGATTAACATCATCAAAAGTTCTTTTCAGGTGACTTGGTGCATTCTTCCCGAGAGCAGTCGGGCTCGGCAAGGAACGAGCATCTCAGGGATTAAGAAGGAGGTACAGTTGTTAGCGACGCTAGTCTTCTGCCCTTCCTCCCAAGTTTCCCTCCTCTGCGCCAGGGTCAACTTCACAAGCAACGCCCTCTCGCTCTTGGTCTCATTTAAGTTCAGAGAAAGGGAACAAACACAGAGGAAAAAAATTGTGAAAGCTGCTCCCCGCAGCTAATTGATAATCTCAAAATTGCTGTTCTTGTCTTATCTGGAGACGACAGATGTGGTGCGGCGTGATAATGTTGAGACTGTTATTTGACATAAACCCAAGTGCAGACGTGCGGCTAGAAAGGAAAGCTATGCAGCGATTTTTTTAAATATTCACATATTTTTAATTTAAAAACTGAGTGAGATACGTCGCTGCGGCCTATTGAGCTGGATTGTACAGCAAGGCGGCGGACATTATGTACCTCATATCGATCAACAACATAATAAATAAATAAAAGTAACTAATAGGCTTTTTTGAAGATTTTTTTGGCAGTTTAATTGCGGAATTGATGGCCGCCACCATCGAAGGTGAGATGTATTTTTAAATTTTCATAGTCGAAACTGTGATTTTAAATATCAGCTGTTAAAAATACGCGTTTGAAAGCTCATTGAGGTGGCTTGCCGCATTGCATATATAATAAATGGTGTCTTGCGCGCTTCTTATCCAGTCAAATACAGGTGCAGTTGGTGTATTTGATGATGTAGAAAAAGTTACTTGATTTCGGCAACGATACCATGCGCAGCGACACCATTTTATAATTAGATAATGCGGGAAAGCGCACAAGGTTTGAAATGCGTATTTTTGGCGTTGGATATTTCGAATCACATTGCCGAATAAAAAAATTTAAAAATGTGGCTCAACTTCGATGTTGCCGGCCATCAGTTTCCTAATGTAAAGTTGCCTCTAAAATGAAAATGTAAATGTTTTGTATGTTGGTTTAAATTAATTAATGGTATAATTATTGATCCGGAGTTCCCGGGTTCGAACCCGACCGCGGCGGCTGCGTTTTTATGGAGGAAAAACGCTAAGGCGCCCGTGTGCTGTGCGATGTCAGTGCACGTTAAAGATCCCCAGGTGGTCGAAATTATTCCGGAGCCCTCCACTACGGCACCTCTTCTTCCTTTCTTCTTTCACTCCCTCCTTTATCCCTTCCCTTACGGCGCGGTTCAGGTGTCCAACGATATATGAGACAGATACTGCGCTATTTCCTTTCCCTCAAAAACCAAGTATAATTATATATTATAAGTATTGATGGGCACTGGGTACTCCGCCTTTCCGTACATTCCAGCCCAACAGACCACACGGACGTAGCTGTCATGCTCAGCAAAGACCTGAAGAAAATTCCACGTTAAAGAAAGAGCAAAAATATAGGGTATATTAAGCACTTGTTAATACCGGTTATATGTATTCCGCCTTTTACGGTGAGCCGCTGCAATATATTTTTGTCGCTGCTATATAAATTATTAAGGTCTAAATTGAAATTCATTTATCACTTCATTCTACGCTTGAGGGGAGGCCTGACAGGGGTCTTTGTCCCCTATACAATTTCGGGCTCGCGTGAGATCAAAATACGAGGATGAGTGAAAAAGTAATCTTAAAATGACGATAAAAAATTGCGGTCATGTCGCACAGCGTTCTACTCTCGATATGTTATTTGTAACCTACAGGTGCGCGGTTAGTTGATATCACCGGCAGGATGTATTCTTTCGGACTGTGCACCAGAGAGCAGCAGCCTGCGATAATTTGTTTTTTTTTTACAAATGGGGATGGAAAACCAGGTGGTACTCATACAAGAATGAAGGAGCAGCAATGAACTACCCGTCTGACTCTTGAGCAGGTTTAGTAGTGTTATATTTGAAAAAAAAGCAGCTTCAACACTGGCTGACACAACACGCTCCGGGCGCTTGGCCACTACGACCACACCACACTTTCTTACTGCCGTAGAAGCCATAATCGAACACAAACGTCTGTTACGTACCTACCGACGAGGCGGCAGAAGGACTTAGGATTAGTCACGGCACGGCACATAAAATAATTTGGGGCGACTTGCAACAACGTAGTTTCCACTTGCTGAGTGCCAAGTCAGCTCACTTTCAACTAACGGCACGCCATACTGGACGGGTGTCAGGTGTGGTTACGTCGTTTGAAAGCTCATGAAAATGGCTTCCCGCAGCGTTTCATTACAGGAGACGAATGCCGGGTACATCACTTCCAGCGAGAGGCTAAACAAGGCAAGCAGGGAGTGGTTAAATCCATCGGCATCAACACTGAACTTCCAAACAAGTGCTTCGGTTGGAAAATTGATACTAACCCTGCGCTGGTTCTGTAGAAGGCAAATCATGGAGTATTACATGATCGCTGGACTCACAATGACCAGCGGTTTTCACGGTGACCGGCTTTAGGGCCACCTGAAACCTGAAATTAAATGAAAACGTCGTGGCTTACTGAGCTGTGGTGTGATATTACTGTCCTATAATGCACGGCCACATAGAGCTTTTTCAATGGGGAGGCGATCAACATTATCTTACTGGAGTACCTTCGGAAGCCAGCGTAATCACTGGGATCAAGGCGGAAAGATGGGCTCATTGTTGTGTCATCATTAGTTAAAAGACTAGCGCATATAACTAGGACACATACATAGAAGAAGACAGGACGAGCGCTCGTCCTGTCTTCTTCTATGTCCGTGTCCTAGTTATATGCGCTAGTCTCCTAATTAGCAATCAGTGGACCTGGCGCCTAGGAATTATTACATTTCAGAGCCTCTTAAGGAGGCGATGCGTGCATCCCTGCAGGGTCTAACTAAAGATATTGTCTTCCGGAATCAAGGCATCGATGCAGCGGTCTTGTACCTGCGTTGAACGCGGCAGGTGCTTTGTTGAGAAATGATAATTTTTTTTTCGGCCTGACTGAGCATTTCACTAATAAAAACTAAGGTTACTTTTTATTTTTTCTTGTATAGACTACATTATTAACAGCTCTTAATTGCATGCACTATTGTTAAAAAAGCAACATAAACAATAAAGAGTGTCTTGCATGTTCTATCCACTTTCACGCCTATAGATAATTATACCGAGAAAATGTGTGCATGTTGTAAATTTGCGCACGAACATTTCCATGCACTAAGAAAAATTCAGTTTATATGAATTTAATGCACATTTGTTAAACTAATAAAACAACATACTAAAATTCGCTGGATACATAAAAATGATAAAAATAACATAACCAGCCATACACACTCAATAATTACTGAAGAAATTACTGTGTATACCAACGGACCTCTGTTCCGAGAGGAACCACTGAGGATTTTAAGAAGTTTGAACTTTTGCACTTGTTGCTATATAGAAATTAACAAAAAAGACATAATAGTCCTGTCTTGTCTTTCTTTGTTTTGTCTTTCCTTGTTACGCACTTCAAAAAACACTTGGATAGGCTGGTGTACCAGCATGTAGCTACCATCTTGGTAGCCATTCATTTCCAAAGCCAAGTTTTTCGCACATATCTATCTCCTTTTTCTTCTTCATTCTCTGTTTAAAGCAGACAAAGTCTGCCAACTCTTTTACTTTACTCAGTGTTTAAACTGCCTCGAACTGAAACAGTGGATTTCCGCAATTCCTTCTTATTTTCGTTGCACATTGAGATTTTGCCCCGAGGGAGCGGCGTAGAGTGTAGTGATTTTGTTTATGTACCGCGTTACTCTCTTGGAAGCAAGTCAGAATTTTTCAATAACATACTGGCTCGGCCTTTATCATAAACTGATGGCTGAAAAGTTGGGTGTTCTCAGGTTCGCATGTTCGCCATAAAAATTTGAGAAGATGGGAAGAATTTTTTCCTTTGTAATACGACCAGTGTCTTGTAAATAGCCTTCTTAGTTGCGCTCCACACTAGAGCACGATAAGAAAGCTTCGTGTAGAAGAACGTGTAATGTATTTCCACCCTAAATCAAAGCTGCCACAATTCTCGAAAGCATGTGAGGTGGTTTACATGTATATTCCAATTGAGATTTTTTCTCAGCCATACCCCAAAGAGTTGTTGTTCTCTTACTTTACTCAACTGGACATCGTTGTAAACAAGTTTTATCGCGTAACCTGTTGGTTTCTCATACAGCCCTGTTACAGTGTTAGAATGAATATCGTAAATATTTGCTTATATAGCTTCCATTTAAGCATTACATTTTTCTCCCACAAGCGCTCGTTTTCGATCTTGTGAATCTTAATTGTGATTTTCAAGAAACCTCTTGGGTCCCACGTCAGAATTACTAGGAAAACATGGGATCTGTTTCATAGATTTATGCAGGTGCGTGAGAGATGGGCTCTTTAATGCAGAACAGAGGTTTTAGTTCGCGTTTAAAAAGCTTTGACATTTTACTCTGCGTTGGGGAGGCGTTTCGCAGAGAAAGGCGGTAAGAAAGTGGCGCAGAAAGGAAGTAAATAAAAGAACAAGGGTAAAAATATGCCGTCATTGATTTTGTGTGAATAAACATCCAATAGAAACGGAAGGTTTAAAGTTAGTGATAAAGCCAAGGCGCATGTTAACCTTCATATAAATGCAAAATTTTGTGCACATTCTGTTTGCTATAAAATCGTAAAAGTGGTAAGCACCGCAGAGCGCTCAATGCTAAATATTTATAGCTCTGCGGGACGGGGCTTTACGGTGTACCTGGGAGGTCAGACACATCAGACGATGAGATAAAAAGTGTTCTCGCTGCACCAAGCGTCTGCAAAGGTACTTCACGCCCATCTTCTTTGTCGGGGCATTACTGCAGAGAAAAGGTCGTTTCCAGTGTCCTCCCGTTACTTCAGTGTTGCCTCAGCCATGGCCCACCTATCCAAGCAAACTTACAAATCTCATAACTTCGGATGAGTTTCGGCCTTTATCGGGTACCAATGCTTTTCCCTGGTATGCACTCTACCACATTCTTCACACCCATATTGATCTCCTTGAATTAAGTTGGCGTGCTCTTTTTCCTCCTGTAGCTGCCTACTGCATTCCACCCGGAAGCAAGGTGTTACTTGATTTTTCGTGACCTAAAATCGGGGCCAAGTAGCCTAGAGTGCGAAAAAAGCGCCGCGGTATTCTAATATGGTAGCGTTCCTTTAAATACAGTCCTATATGGCGCCCATGTATCTATTCATTTTCATCAATAATTTTCATTCTGTCAAGCGATGTACCTCAGTCGCCAATACCAACACCAGAATTCAGATGAGAATAATTATGTGCGATCGCTCTTTGGTCATCCCAGGAGCAGATTTAGGGGTCATTTTTGAACGGGGCGGCTGAACGAGCCGGTCTCGTTCAAACCATGCATTTCTTCTGTAAAAAAATGATACTCAGCCAAAATTAAGTAGATTTGTTAAAATTTCAGGCTTGGGGAGGGGTTTAGGAAACCCTCCCCCTCCACCAATGAATCAGCCTCACGGTCATTCGACCCCAGGGTTATAACGCAAATTTGCGCAAGTTTACAAGTTTTCGAGCTCTATGCGCGCTCACTAATCGTGAGTGCATCCATCTCGACGAGGCATTCCTCAATAGAGCGATGTTTTAACGCGACAGAGTTAAGGGCCCCGTGTCGCAGAAAAGCCGGTGTCGTCGGCGTTGGCGGCGTTGGCCGTGAGCGAAAAATCCCTCCTCCCCCCCTACTCCTCCTCCTCGCAATTTACGCCACTGCCCCTACAGATAGCGCGCGACGGCAGCGCTTCCCGCTCGTCTCGTTCGGGCGCGGTGGGGCCGTGCGGGCACGCAGGAATCACGCGGTGAGCAGCGCACAAAGCAGTGCACATTCAAAGCGCGTTCACCACGAAGCTTGCGGCTTGCTGCCCGTGCGTTCGGCGCGGAAGCTATGCTGGCGTTCGTGGCATCGGGTTTGTCGAGAACGATGCGCCGACGAACCACGACTGTAACTTGAGTCCCGCGGGTTTTGGCAAGGTGCCTGGCAGCGCTTCTACGTGGTTTGCCGCTCCGCGCGTCCGTTTCACCGTACGTATAAGCAGAGCGATTTGTCTAACGGGCAAGGCGTCGCGCCGAACGGCCGATGGCGTTCAGTAGATTCCCTGGCAGTGCTGCTACACGCTGTCGCGTTGCACTCTTAAAGGCGTAGCTTAAGCGTCCTCCAATTTTTGTTGCCTTTTCTCGCCATATTCAAATATGCTGGACGGCTCCACTTGCTAGAAAAAGCCTGCGCGTAAGGTCTGGTTTCTCCCGGTCTCGGGCAACGCCACAAGTCTTCAACAACGGCCTTGGCACGTGCCGCTTAGCTGGTGTTGTTTTAATCATTTCTTTCCTGTGAACCTGCTTGGTTGGTGAAGAACTTCTGTCCTTTTTTTATCGTCTTTGCATGTTTGATTTTTGTAAACACACGAGGACGCGAACTAAAGACTACCTGCAATCCTAGTAAAACATGTTGCACTCTGTAAATGTCTTATGTCTTGTTTCGCTTGCCAACTCTTCCTAGCGCAAGTACGTGGGCCTGCAACCCTTGAGAGGATGTAATTTGAACCTTGTCATTGGTGAACTAGGAAATACATCGAGGCGCGGCCTAACCAAATAGCCATAAAGTATTGTGCTTGCTTGCTGGCACGATGCCGCTGACGATATGTTTGGTTAATCAACCGCGCTCTTGTTCACAAAACCCACAAAGACTTCGGCGTGTTGCCCAGTGCAGCAATCCAGCAAGCACCTTTTATTTGCTCCATTGCTACTGGCTGCGGCAAAGCTTCCAAATCGCATCTCGTCGTTTTTTGTGCATGATACATATGACAAAGATTTCAAGTGAGAGGAAGGTCATTGGGGTGTCGAGGCCTAGTTTTCCTCTAACAGGGGAAAGCATCGCTCCACAACGCGCATAAAACACCAGATTTACTGGTTCTTGGCTATTACCCTTCCAGGAGATCTCGCAACGCCTCCGATACGGTGCATGCTATATCGGCCCAACTGTAAATTTAGCCCCACGATTTGTTTTCCTTTGCACAATCGAGGTGCAAACGGCTCTGACTGTGTAGATTACGCGCCGTAGTATCATTTATTCTGGGAGTATGCAAGAGAGAGACTTTCTTTAATTATTTTGCTTACTGATACGCAGGAGTTCGTTAATTTCAGAGCAACGGATCGGACATGACGAGCAATGAACATTGCCACATGGAACAACATAGCGTAAACTTTCAACTGGGGTTTATTTTCGACAACCCGTGTAAGGAAGGAAGAAAGAAAGAAAGAAAGAAAGAAAGGAAGAAAGAGAGAAAGAAAGAAGGGACGAAAGGAAGGAAAGAAGGAAGGAAAATCTACAAAGCATCAAGCAAGAACGCCACACAGCATTCACTACCCGTTTTTTTCATTTCAAGGGGATTTAACTAAACGGCAGTGTAATGCAATGAAGCCTCGAGTATAAGCACTTCCGGCCTCTACCCAGTTCGCAGCAAAGAGAGCACACTTATAGACGCTTGAGTTACGGTCGTATGACAAGAAAATATACTAATATGTCCGACAAGTTAGCGGTTGGCACATGCCCAGACTGTATGCGGCGGGATTCCAAGATGAACAAAAACGTTGCGTACTAATCGCAAATCATCAGCAGAAATAAAAAAAAGCGTAGCGTAGGGAATGCATTTAGGTATGTTTGCACCGGTTGGACCTGCTCGTCGGCTTTCCCTCCTTTATGCCTACACGATTCGGTCCAGAAACTGCTTTTTCTCCGCCTTGAGCGAACGATGATTCTACGGCGCTGCTTTACTTTATGGTACTCTCTTGCCTTTCATTTTCTGACTTTTTGTTTCTGTTTTACAGCGACTTTCTTTTGTTTGCTGCTTTTATGTTCCTGCACGTGCAAAAAACTTCCGCTGCCATAAATTAAACTTTAGTTGTTAATCAGTGATTGTGCGAATTCATTCCTGTCCCTGAACGTGAATTTTCGGATCTTCTTCCGGTTGCGGTTCTGCTTCCTCGTGTAAGGACTGCAATAATTGTGTGTCGCTGCTGTTAATCCACGTCCAGAAATTTATTGTCCTAGGAAATTCTTTTAGCAGTAGGGTGACCCTTTTGTCTGTTAGCGCAGTCTGCTGTGCTGGGTATAATTGAGCGAGTGGTTGCGCAATTTAGAGCACAACTTAGCCCCGCATTTTCAGTGTCCGTGCTGCTCTGGCAAGCTCTAAGGCTTTTGTTTCAAGATGACTTCCCTGGCTGCATGTCGATTGCATTTAACCATATCGAGAAAAGGTTTGTTTATTCGCGCTCAAATCGTACAAAAAAGGAGTTTAACGCAAATTTGCTAGTATACATTAATGCGAAATTGCTGAAGAACAAAAAGCTAGACATCCAACTTTACCAATGGGCAAAATATGATGCGGCTATACCATGTTTTATTTCAGAAACTGCAGCAACCAAATAGACAGAAACCAGAATTACACGCGTAGTTGCACCAGCAATGAGGGGGGGGGGGGTAAAATCGAAAGTCAGCATTATATAGTGATGGGCGCCAATTATGCAGTCGCATTGCGCAATGAACATTGCTCCTATTTCTTACGCCCACGAAGAAATAACTTATTACGATCTTCCAAATCTAACAATCCCCCGCCCCCTCCATCGGCTCCCATCCCGAGCCGATGGGGGCGAATTTGTCCTCTGCCGTTGTATTGACTGCAGTCACTGCAACTATATCCCTTTTGCATGGAATACCCGGACACACACACACACACACACACACACACACACACACACACACACACACACACACACACACACACACACACACACACACACACACACACACACACACACACACACACACACACACACACACACACACACACACACACACACACACACACACACACACACACACACACACACACACACACACACACACACACACACACACACACACACACACACACACACACACACACACACACACACACACACACACACACACACACACACAACACACACACACACACACACACACACACACACACACACACACACACACACACACACACACACACACACACACACACGCACACACGCACACACGCACACACGCACACACACACACACACACACACATACACACACACAACACACACACACACACACACACACACACGCACACACGCACACGCGCACACACACACACACACACACACACACACACACACACACACACACACACACACACACACACACACACACACACACACACACACACACACACACACACACACAGGCGGGACACAACAACGCAATTTTGTCGAGAAAGCACACTCGACTACTGGAAGCCAACAGAAATCCGGGGATAGGTAACGAGAATTGCTCGCACGTAATGCTAGCATCTACCCAAGATAACATCTGGAGATCATGCCTCTCGTGAAATTGTTGAAAAGCTCAATTATAAATCACCAGTTGATGCTTACTTGTGTGATGCTTACGATCTCGCCAATGCTGTTCACCGCATGTTTGCAGGAGGTATTTCGAGGCCTGAATTGGGAACAGTTGGGAATAAGAATAAATGGAGAATACCTAAATAATCTGAGATTTGCTCATGACATTGCCTTGCTGAGTCACTCAGGAGGTGAACTGCAAATCATGATCAACGAGTTAGACAGGCAGAGGAGATCGATGGGTCTAAAAATTAACATGCAGAAAACCAAGGTAATGTTCAACAGCCTAGCAAGAGAACAACAGTTCACAATTTTTCAGCGAGAGCCTAGAAATTGTGCCGGAATACGTCTACTTAGGGCAGGTAGTGACAGCTGATCCGGAGCATGAGAGGGAGATAACTAGAAGGATAAGAATGGGGTGGAGCGCATATGGCAAATTCTCGCAGATCATGAGTGGCAGTTTACCAATTTCCCTCAAGAGGAAAGTGTACAACAGCATAATCTTACCGGTACTCACCTACGGGGCAGAAACGTGGAGGCTAACGAAAAGAGTTCAGCTTAAGTTAAGGACAACGCAGCGAGCCATGGAAAGAAAAATGATAGGTGTAACGTTAAGAGATCGGAAGCGGGCAGAGTGGGTGAGGGAACAAACGCGGGTTAATGACATCCTAGTCGAAATCAAGAGAAAGAAATGGGCTTGGGCAGGGCATGTAATGCGAAGGCAAGATAACCGCTGGTCTTTAAGGGTAACAGAGTGGGTTCCAAGAGAAAGTAAGCGTAGCAGGGGGAGGCAGAAGGTTAGATGGGCGGATGAGATTAAGAAGTTTGCAGGCAAAGGGTGGATGCAGCTGGCAAAGGATAGGGTTAATTGGAGAGACATGGGAGAGGCCTTTGCTCTGCAGTGGGTGTAGTAGGGCTGATGATGATGATGATGTGTCTGAAAGAGTGCCGATTCTGAAGCGCTCGTAATGGCGCGTTTCCTTTATACCAGGTGTCCCAGCTAAAAGTAACCAAGTTTTAAAAAAAAACACTGAATGTCCTAGCCGCGTGAGACCAACTGAAGGTTGTTTAGAGTCGCGTATCCTAGTCTGCAGTATTTGTTTCCTTCTTCAAAGTTAACTAATTAGTTATGCCCAATTAGCTAACTTTTCAATTATTACCCTCGGAAACAAATTGTCAATGAAAAAATTATGGATCACTTTGAAAAACAGTTGACTACAACAGTTGCAATAAGATACCGTAAACGTAAAGCACTTTTTTTTTCGGCCTTAAACCCTAGCTCGCACAATAAAAAAAGCGGCTACGTGACAATCGTGCCATTTAAACATCTCAAGACGAGTCATAGAGAACAAGATCCATTTTTACTGAAGTGCTCTCCCCGATGAGCAATTGCATGCACATTAGGGCAGAGATGTCATCCAGCAGCTGGTTACGTGATAGCTTTCTTTTAAGGCCATTAAGTTGAGCTGCTTAAATCTTACCTTGGTGCAAACAGTGCTGCTAGCGATTTTTAGAGACGATCTACAACTGTTACATTGACACTTTGATCCTCAATTCGATAGCTTAAATGTTACCTAATTAGACTTATCTAATTAACTAACCTTGAAGAAAGAAAAATACTGCATACTAGGTCACGCGTCTCTAAACAACCCTTAGTTGGTCTGACGCGGCTTGGGCATTCTGTGTTTTTTAAAAGCTTCGTTACTTTCAGCTGGTACGCCTGGTATATGCGTGCTTACGAGGTGCGCTTGTATAACAGCGCCTTACATTTCAGCCCTGTTATTCTTGCCTTTCAGCTCTCCCAAAATGTCCTGCTGCGGGCAAATGATTTTTTGAGAAACAATCTGAGGCACACTTAAGCTACGCCCTTAAGAGTGCGACGCGATAGTGTTATTGGGTCCCGTCAGCGAACTGACTTGTTCTCCTTAGCATATTATCCGATCACGTGCTGTACTAATATTTCCAGATCGCATGGCATACCAATATCACGTGAAATAAGCATAAAGTCGTTTGCATACGCTCACCTCTCTAATCACCACATACTCATTAGCATACAGTCTTATGCTGCCATAATATGAGAAAAATCACACGACCTGCATACATACCTCGCTTTAACCAAGCCGTACGAATGTGCTTGCGTTGCAGACTCGTCCCTAACTCGCAATCCGAGGTGACGGGTTAGCGGTCCCCAACGATTACCGCAATTTTATTTTCAGCGAATTTTATTTACATTATATGCTTACATATCGTAATGACGTTTGAGTCATGCTGCGTCCTTGTAACGACCATTTAAGCAATGTTTTTCCCACTTTTCTGTTCCTCCGCTTCAATGAAACGTCAAACATTTTTGATCAGTCGGGAATTTCGCGGCAAAACTACGCCGGATGTCGAGACACGCCGCCGCCTTTTTTTCTGAACAGAGCCTTTAACGCTGTCACGTTAAAAAGGCGAAGCGTCATCTAGTCTCGAGCTAGCGCCAACACGCACGGGCTCGACACCATAGGGCAGCTCCGTGCTCTTTTAAAGCGAAAGCTTTACTATGCTAAGTAAAGCCGATATCGCCTTGCGTTGCCAGTTGACCTTCAAGTGAGACAGAGGTCAAATGTGGCTATAGGCCTTACCATATGTGGTCCACCATGGAGTCGCACCACTTGACCTTTGTTTTTCGACATTTTGATTCGCCGGTAGAGGGCGGTAGAATAGGCCGCAGTGTTCATTTGTTCACCAACCTTTCCCGATGACCCATTACCTGCCACCTGCCACGGTGGCAGGGTGGGCGCTCTGCCTGTCCAGTGTGCGGAACGCAGTCAACGTTACAGACGCCAAGCCGCGTCCACCTGCCCGAGACACCGCAGCTTTCGCTCTCTAAACAGATTTAGCAGTAGTTAAACCGCAGCTAGTATTTTTTGTTGGGCATGGGTGCATCTCATCGTGGCCGGCACACTGTGCTTTGAATGTCTGATTGTGACTGTGCAGTGACTTCGGGTTTCTCTTGTGTTTTTTATTTTCTTTTTGTTTGTTTTTTTACTTCACTGCTTTGTATCGTGGCCATGCACAGTGGGGTTTGAATGTCTGAAGACTTTCTTTGACTGTGCTGTGTCTTTGGTTGTCTTGGTTTTTTTTTTACTCGGTGCTTCCCCTTTTTAACTTGCGTTTTTTTATCTTGACCTAGTAGGCCATTTTCATTTATCTTGAATTGGCTTGAAGTCTAGCCAGTTGGCTTCCATGATTGGCAAAGGCCAGGTGGGTGGCTCTGTTTCTCTCCGTGTCCTTCAGTAGATTTCGCATGTTTTCCTTTTATTCCAGGTTGCACGCGGGCGGCGAGGTGGCTGGTTGTTGTTCGGAGAGCTGCATAACATGGGGATTGCCACCAGACATCAAGAGCACGTGCAAGGTTAGCATACCCAGCAATTCTGGAGAAAAAAGAAAGCATTTTGAGCTGGAACCAGTTTATTGAAAACTAAACATTTTGATAGATTTGCCTGTCTGGTTGGGTTTGAAGACTTATAATAAACTGCACATCTCCAACCAAAAACCTTAATTTTAACCCAACGTTTCGAAGCCGACTTTATGAACGCCAATTTATGAAGGCAATTTTTTCATATATTGTAAGATTTCACCATAACAATCAATATATACGCAGATCTCCCGGCTGCAGTCTTGCTTTTTTGCCATTACCGTTCTTGCTGCCGTCAACAGTGTTCCTTATCAGTTTTGTATGATCTTATTTGCTTGATGCGAATGACTGGAACACTCTAAAAGAAAGATTTTGCTATACATCGGAAGAATTGACCATTATCTTCAACTTTTTTATAAGAATAACTTCCAATATTCCAATTTTCAAAACTCTTCTCCAAGAATGTTTGACATGGCCAGTACCAAAACACATGCACCTCCGGATTCATAAGAAATGGGGGGGAGTAAGAATCAAGTTTTGCGAAACACAGCAACCCAAGGAATACGGATGCTGCGGCATACAGTAAACAACACGGAGTGGTCGCATGCGTTGCAGATGTTCAACTGCGGGAAATCTGCAGTGCTTCGATATGCGACGACAGTGTCTTGGAGGCTGAGGTCTGCCTCGCTTTGACTGAGGCCGACCAGGGTGGCGAACCGGCACAAATCATCACGCACTTACAGGAAGATTGCAAGTGACTTGTGAGTGGACGCATAGCTAAGACCGCCGCACACACACCGAAGAGGCGCAACAACTGCAACAGAGCGAGATGCTTCGTCAGTTGGACTTCGGGATACGTGGCTGTCAGAGGAACCAGTCTGCCGACGCATGCGCTCGAAATTACGCTAATCTGGCGGCGACATGTGGCGAGGAACCCAGACCGGTCACATTGCCAGTACAGTGCCACTCCCCTTCTCTCTACTGATGCCTATGACGAGTGTCTCACAACGCCAATTTTGTCGCCAATTTTCAGGGAGCTACACGAAGGGTATCGGTGGAGGGGCACTTTACAAGAGTGCACACGTAGCCTGACTTCGACAACTTGACTGGCTTGCTCCGCCTTCTCGTTGTGCAGTTTTTGCTTCTACAGAGCCACGCTGATTGGGGGTAACATGTGGCATCTCTTACACGCAACAGGTATTAAGCTGACGCAAGATGTATTAAGGGGTCTAATTGCGGACAGTTTTTTTTCTTTTCCTGTTGCCCACTTGTTCTCAGTGGTTTCGGTCAACGTATCGGCGTTCTTCACGACCTAAAGGAGGTGCCTTAATTGATTCAACATGGCGGCGCTAAAGTGAACTGCTTGTGGGGTCAGCCTCGATACAAGCGCGCTTTTTTAGAAATTCACGATAAACTCGCGTTTGCAACTTAATAATGGAAGCCTCCTGTGAGACAAACAACCATGTGTCAAGACTGTGCAAATGAATAAACGAGAGATAAGGAAAAAATCGTTGTCTGGCTTTTCAAACCATCCGGTGTGGAAGGACAGAGATGGACCAACGACGCGCTTTCGGTAGAATATCGAATCTCCTCTGGCATCAGCAACGAAGAGTCTTGTTCCAGCGAAGGTGACGCGGTTCGCGCGGAAAATAAGCTAGAAATGTTTGACAGCCCTAACTGTTCAGTTTTGGCTGATGTAGCTGCGACCTTTGCCATGTTTTGCTCAACTTTGTTTATTACACACGTGGTACTTTAGATATGAGTATAAATTTTTGATTTGGTATAAAATATAAATTTCAAGTGGAAGGCGAGACCAATGAGCTGGTGGACATTTTAGGCACGCTTTTTCAATGAAGAAGGAAGGAGGGATGAGGGTATTCAAAAAAAATGAAGAAGAGGTGAGGAGCACAGTCAAATTTCGTCATTCAGGCCAGTCGCTCTCACGAATCGTGTAGTAGGCCTTGGGAGCAGTCGACTGCTGCAGCCACGGTACGAGGATCTTATCCTCTGTTAGTGGGCGATGATGCAGGCAGTCCAGAGTACAACACAGCGGTCTTTCTATCGCAAAAGGCTGTCAGCAATCCCAGTCGTTGACATGGAGTTTATTGGCTGCTGAACTCAATTGCGGCCCGAAGGGCTGCAGTTCCGCTGAGCCACAAGAACTGGATGTAGCGTATCCAGTGCTTGCAATGCGTTGTGTGCTGCTGGCGTGCGCAAACTGGAAAAGCACGCATGATATTCATTAAGGACGTGAGCATTTCAGTTACTTGTACATCTTGGCCACCGTCCAGATCGTGGCTTTTGTCTGGAGCCGTCATAGGCGTTGAACACTGAGGGGTCGGCATCATCGCTGACCGAGTAGGCGTGCAAGGCTTTGGTGGTGGTGGCCAAATGATACCAGGATCAGGAGGGCCGGCGTCTCCAGACGCCGGGCTCAGCTTTTTTTGTTAACAAATCGCTACTCGTATTCTTCTAGGTCTAGTAAATCTAGACTTCTAGTTCGATAAAATTGTATTTTATAATCTCGGTTCCTCATGTCAAGTGCACTCTCCCAGGCTTGCTACCGTTCCACAAAAGCGATTAAACTTGCTGCTGCCATTTTCAATGCGTATTACCGGCGAAAGAAAACTCGCGCAAGGACACATAGCAGCTCGCGTGCTTTCATGCACCAGCCCAACTAAGATACACTTTTACCGCAAAATTCGCACAATAACGTCTTGATGGGTCAGCGAGCCACTTACACGCAACGGAGCAAACAACGTGTTCACGCGCTGCGCCCCCGCAGCATAGCGCCCATTTAGTGAAAATCATTTATACATTGTCTTACACACTTCCTACTTTCTCTGTTGGTAGATATCGTTGTTTTCAATTTATGTTGCTGCGGCCTGTAATAACTAGGTTTCTCAGTCTTACTGGGGGTACTTTTTTCAGGGTGTCTGTTTCTTTCTTGCAAACTGGGCGTGGAAACTCCGGCTCTATATCGCATAATGCTGTGCTTTAAAGGCTTTTTGACCAGTTGCTCCTTTCACAATTTTCAAAACATTTGCTCCCGCCTCTCCCCTCCACTCCCACCCCCCAAGGCCCCCTGAAAAAAAGAAAGTAAATTGATTTGCTTGGAAGCTTCGACTCAAGGAATCGACGTTTTGGCTCGACCAGCTATTAAAGGAGTACAGACGCAATGTTTTCGTGTTTCCTTTTGTTTTGTGTTTTTTGTATTTGAACGAGGCTTACAGGCCCTGTAATAATCAGTAATCCGTGCCAGCTCTGGAGTGCTTCATGTAGCTATGGTCGACCGACTAATTCTATATGATGACGTAGTTCAGAAAATATGACATGAATACGTCGTCCGCTCTTGCCCCCAGCGCGTGCGCGTTGTCGTTCCAACAAGTGGTGTGTGGTCCAGTAATAGACGGTTTCTGCCCCCGTCTAGGTGTCAAGCGATAAATTTTGGCCCCCAGCTCCGTCAACGGGGACTAATAATTATTTAACCTGGCAAGAAGTACCGCCAATACGTTAACGCGTTGGCGTTGCTACCGTCGCTCGCCTTGCTTGCTTAACATCGCTTGCCGTACATCCATAGTTACCGTAGGTAGCGTGTTTACCGTGCGAAGGCGCCAAAACATTCTATTAGCGGCTCAGAGGACGCCTCCGTACCGTCTGCAAGCGCGGTTTCGCCTTGTCTATACCCACCTACCAATCCCCGTCGTCGTCCGCTTCGCCGCGCCTCCAACCGCTCCGCTTGTGTGCTCCAGCCGCCTTACGGCTGCTATCTTGATAAGACAGATAGACCAAGCCACTTGAGCATTTTATTTTTACGTTGTTATATTTAATAGAGCCTCAGTTGTCTCCTCTGTGTTTGTTATCGCATAAGCGTTTGCAAACAGTACAGCAGTAATCGCAGTAATCGTGAGTGCAGATGAGAGAACATCTGAACTGTTGTTTTCTGATAAGAATATTCTCATTTGCCTTTGATTCGCTGAAGAAAGCTGCAGTTCTAGCGCAATTCTAAGGTTTCATTGTTTGAGAGGTTAGCAGCGTTATTACGTTCCTCATTACTATCCCAGCCATTGTGCGCGAAACTTCTACTTTGACGCAGGAGTAGAGCGAGGTTGCACTGAGATCCGGTAAGTGTCGAAAGCGGCGTTGCTCTGCGGGCAGCCTGAACCGACTAACCGCTGAAGCAAAACATCAGCCTGTCTCGTATCTTTCATCTGCTCAGAGGATTAGCCGAAAGAGTTTCTTGGATGTCGTCATGTTATACACATCGCAGTGACCCCCACCTGCTGCAGAAGAACTGCATGCCGCCCAGAAATTCCGATTATGTAAGCGACAAGTGTGCATCTCTCCGCACCGCTCTCTGGCCATGTACAAAGAAAAAAGATAAGATAAAGAGAAAATAGTTGACAGGTGAGTTCATACTTGGCAAAGCCGAATAAGGTGCATAAGGGTTCCAGACTATTTTCTAGCAATATGGAGATATTTCCCATTGAAACGTGAATACGCGAGCGTTTCTGCCTTTCGACTCCATTCTTATAAAGTGAGGGCTTGGACCCGCGACTAGGATGAAAATGTCTAAAAGATAAACAGAAAGGAGCATTTTTGTCGCACCGAGATTGAAAAGTTTGCAATGTACAGATGCGGGCACAAGCAGACGCAGCACGCTGCTGTCCTCCACTCACGCATTACCTAATGCAAGTTCCGAATTGCAGCATGTGCATTCTGATGGTCGCCACTGGCGCTCAATGCTTTTCTTTTTCTGCAAAAAGGGCATGATTGAAATGAAATGAAATCTTTATTTGCCATCAAATACAGATGGGGGGATTGTAGAAAAAAAGCTGTCCTTGGACAGCTTGACGGGTCCACAATCCCTTATTTTGGCAGAGTGGCGGCAACACGTAACCTATTCTTGCTATGCAAACATATACATACATATTTAATATGATACAGACTTAGTACTCGTAAACGAAAACAACAGAAAACAAAAAGAACAGAAAACAACAGCGGAACTCACTTCTACAAATCCAAACGAAAGCAACAGCAAGGCTAGATAACATTACATAGAAACCAAATACATCTGCCGGAGGTCCTTGTAGGTTGCCGTGAAGAGGTCAAAATGGACAGAATTATAATAATTCAAAAGCGTTGGTATTGTGTACTTAAGGCACTGTTTCCCGTAACTTGAACGTGACATTGGTACTGGCCAATCCTCGAAGTGTCTTGTAAGGTAACTTGGAGTTCTGTCTTGTAATTGGGATAGGTTACGTATATTGTTGATATTCCTGTGGATTTCTGGATTGCATTGAGAACCTTGTGCCATAAAGCTTTTCGGTAGCAGATGCCCTTGTGCCATAAAAATTCATCATCATCAAGAACAGAATACCGTGTCTTGCTATGTCCGCACATGTAACCCCTCGCCATTACTGAAGAGCTCGAAGAGTTTGCTTCTAAGACAAGGTATGTGGCTCGTCATGTATTGCCAGGGTTGCAAATGTCTTGAAAGTGAGAGGAATACTCATCATTGCACCCCCAAAAGTTAGATCTTCTAGGGATGCTATGCTGTTTTGCTTCCAGGGAAGCAATGTGCTTGGGCTCAATATTTTGACAAATCGTGTACGTTGGCGGTGTTATACAGCAAAAACCGTGAGACATGAATATCCTCAACATGGCTCCTGCTCCTGCTCAATTTTTTTCCTTTCTAATGAGAAGCGGAGAGAATGGGCGTGTTTTTGCTAGCTTGCAGTGGCGATGCTAACATCGAGCTCTCAAATCGAGAAGTGGTTCAATAAGTTTGAACTACGCTGTACATTTGTTTCGTTGTGATAGGCAGCTCAGTGTTCTCTGTAAGACCATCATGGCGAAGCATGCCAGAAGATTCTCCGATAATGCGCGGTGCTTCTCACTTTGAGAGAATCTTAATCTTTGTCCTTTCGTTTAACTGAGAAAACGGAATATTATCCTGAGTTTACTGCGACCTTTCTCGGTCATTGCTTAAATAATGGCCGATGTACCCGGAAACGTTGTAAATAACGCGACAGCTGTCACCTACGCACGTGGTTTTTGTGTCAGCACAGTAAGATTTCCTTCAATTAGGGCTGGACAGCTTCGACTAAGCGTTCCTTCGTGGTCATTTGCCAATATATGCAATAAAGCATTTGTGTTTAGTTCCACGCTGAAATGATGACAGAATGTGACAGTGGTTGCATGAGCTCGGTTGTTCTCTTTAAAAGCGGTGTTGTAACGAGTTAACCCAATTCAGAACGTGCGCGTGGCTTAAAAGAACTGAAACGAAAGGACGTACTGTACAGAAAAGGTATTGAGAACTGAGCGCAAGCTCACAGTCAGCCTGGTCATAGTTGTCCCAAGAGAGGGATCTTTTTATTCCATTCTACATTGTTTGGTTAATATTTGGCAGCCAATCCTCTCCATCCCTCCGCCCGTTTGTTTAGCCTGCTGCATTTTTTTATAGCGAAAGCTACATTGCACACAAACTCGCAATTTCACCGTGCTCGCATTCCCAACGTGGTCGCACCGCACCATCTTTGTAGCCTCTCGGACCCCTCTGGCCGCACCTTCCAGACAAGTCCTCTCCATCAGCTTAAGCTGTTCGGAGGCACCACGGCCACAGCAGCGGTGTGCCAGGAGGCGGGTTTTGGGAAGGGTATTGCAAGCACGGTTATCTGGGAGAGGCAGGCCCAGAGATAGCAATATGTGTGTCGGGTTTTCTCACATTCGGTACTGTAAGACACGTAGACGGTAGGGTGGAAGAGGTGAGTGAATGCAGCGGAAGGAAATGCTAGTGTGTGTACATGGCTCCAGTGAGCGGCTCAAACCTTGCATGTGTAGAGGCGGTCATGTTGGATCAGCCGCAGTGCGCAACCGCGACGCGGCGTGCTCCTGAGCATGAGAAGCGCTGGGAACCGCAAAATCCAGCCGTACGTAAGGCGGAACGCGGAGCCGCTTGACGTCGCGGTCAAACCGAAACCATCAAACTATCTTCCCAGTAGAAACGCGCCATATGTTGTGGAGTATCGCTAGGTTGAGAAGGAAGCACGCGGACTAAATGATTCCGTGGCCGAAGCCGGGCCGTCGATGGATCCGCTGCCTGCTATTCGATCACTACCCATGAACCGCGTGCTTTCAGATTCGAACAACAGCGGGAACTTCACCATTCATATAGCTTTTCGCACCATTGTCCGTGTTAGGCTGTAGCTTGGATGCTGACATTTTCTATATATGTCCTTTCTATAAGCAACCTAGCAGTTACACCGCTTGTCGCTGGACTGAGTGTATTTCGGACATGAGAAAAAGAGTTGGGCACTTATTGTAAACTGTTCATTACACGGTAGAGTTCATCGTGCCAGCCTTGCCTTGAAAAAACTTGATTGGTTTGGTTTTATGGGACTTCACGTGCCAGAGCGACTCAGTCTATGAGGGGCGCCGTAGTGGAGGGCACGAGAAATTTCGATCATCTGCGGTTCTTTAGCGTGCACTGACATCGCACAGTACACAAGCCTCTAGCACTTCGCCTGTATTGAAACGCAGTCGCCGCAGCCGGGATCGATCCCGCGTCTTTCCGGTCAGCAACCGGGCACCGTAACCACCAAGCCACCGCGGTGGCCTTAAAGAACTTGAGCTGATGCTGAAATATGTCAAATCAATAATAATGAGTATCTGCATAACTGCGCCCACTGCAGGGCAAAGGCCTCTATACCGTGTTTATCCAAGTAACCCTGTTCTTTGCCAGCTGCGGCCACAGTATCCCCGCAAACTTCTTAATCTCATCCGTCCACCTAACTTACAGTCACCTTCTGCTACGCGTGCCTTCTTTTGGAATCCACTCCGTTACCCTTAAGGACCAGCAGTTATCTTGCCTTCGCATTAGACGCCCTGTCCAAGCACTTTTATTCCTCTTGATTTCGACTAGTACGTCATTAGCTGGCGTTTGCGCCCTCATCCACTCTGCCCACTGCAGGTCTCTTCACGTTACACGTATCATTTTTCTTGTCATAGCTCACTGCGTTGTCCTTGATCAATAATCAATAATTGCTCGGCACATTGCTGGTAATTCAAGACTTTCTTGTAGAGCGGAGCATACAAATGAAGGGAAAAGAGGTGCTCGTTATGGATTAATGGCGGAAGCTAACAGCCACCGAAACCAAGGAGCATAGGGAATGTCTTTTTTTTAGTTTTAGTTCAGCATCAATGGGAGATTAATGAAAGCAGAACAAAAAAACTACATGCCGCCGGTTGGATCTCAACCCACGACCTCTGAATTTCTCGCCCGGTGCTCTAACAACCGAGCTACGGTGACGGCTGTTCAATCTGCTGCTTTCGGGTGTATTTATGTGTAGTCTAAGCTAACCTGGAGCGTATTCATCAGCGCCACCTTCGTCCATAGCGACGAACGTAGTACATCCTGTATTTACGCGAGTGCCAAGTAGGTGCGTGGTTGAACAGTGAGGGCGGAAGTTGGGCAAGAACCCTCTTATGCCACCTATGGCATCAAGGCTGCCTGATTCGAGGCAATCGTTAAACTATTAAGCGTACAAGTTAAAGTTAAAGAGGTGCTCGTTATGATATAAAAGAAGGAAGCCAACAGCGTAGGTGACATGATCAACCCTGACTTGAGTAGGAGTTGTCTTTAAAACGTGCGGAAACTGATTGCTGTAGAAACGCTTGTAAATTGCGGACCTAAGAAAGACGCAGCTGCATTCTCGAAACGATTGTTTCGCTATCCTCACTGCCAGCCGCATTCAGTTCACAGCAGGAGAAATGGCTCCCCAAGTGATTTCCAATTGCGCTGGTCTTGTGCTTGATCGGCTGACCTGTCCTGGCGAGTCTTCGGATCTCCACAGCCAATCCGACTTAAGTACATTCCCTGCCAAAGTGTATTTTATCATACCAATTTTACAAACCCAGGAAATCTGGAGAAACGCTTCTCGTTTTCAGGGCTCCACCACGAGCCGCAAGGAGCAATAGAATCAACTGCGGGAATTTCGAATTTTCGGTCTATCCCATTGATTTTTTTCGGCCGTCGAAAATCGCTGCTGTGAGCGCACAAAGTTCTTTATAGGTCTGATGTTGCAGCGAGCGGAACATGTTCGCCATGATAATCGTCATGTTCGCGCAAAGTTTCTCGGGGCTCTATGGCTTTCTCAAAATTAAAGGTTTAAAATCTCCCCATTGAGTTACGCAGTGTGCGCTGCAGGCAGCCAACAGATGGCACTAATTATTGTACGTCTATAGGAAAGCTAGGCATGGGCTGGAACATTGTACACTCGCGTTTGTTCTATAACCAGCGGTACGTATGTATTTCTGTCTTGCAACGTTAGAGTTGCCATGTTTATTTGCATCGCTTCCGCGTGTGATGTAATAAACTCTCCAAAATAAAGCGACTTCAAAAGGCCTGCTGCGTTTTAATTTTTTGGCCGCCATGGCTGGAGCAGCAGGTGTTTTTCCGGCTATAATCCGAGTACAAGTATAGTTTATATTTTACCCTCTCCCACGCGTCATCCACAATCCCGATTCGTGCCATCACTTATTCGCAACCACGTGCGGTGATTACCCAGTCTCATGTTCTAGGAAGGCTCTTTTGCTGTTTGATAAGCAAAGGTGCGGATAGAGTTGACTTACATCAAAGGGAAAAGTATAGTTCAGTAATGCAAGATATTCGCGGCTTAACGTTGAGCGGTTTGAAGTCCATGACATCCATGCGTAATATTTTTTTCAGCGCCATACCTGCGCCGTGCATACCCCTGCCCCTCCTCCCTTCTACCGTCCCCTTGCAGGTGGGTCATATTTGCTCTAGAGGCGTATATAATGTGGCCTGGCTCATGGCCAATCGTATAAGGTGCCCCCTTGAATTGGTTTCAGGAGCTCGATTCAGGTAACGCACGTTTATATTCTTTTTTTCTATCAATATGTGTACTGCAATATGTTTCGGACTGATGTGCACTGCAAGCATTCCTGCAACGTTTTACACACATCTGGATTTATTAATTCAAATAAAGCAATGACAGACACTTGACCCTGTAATGGTTAAGGGCAGAAAATGTAGGATAATGGTTCTGCACTTCAAAGATTTCGTTGCTGCCGGACACATTTGTATGAGTGGAAAAAAGGTTAGAAAAAAATTTAGAGAAAAGAGAGAGATTCAGAGAAAAATGTTAATAGTGGTTATTTAAAAATGGCCAAATCAGAATATCTTCGGCGCATGTAGTAAGCATTAATATACTATTGCATTCTTAAGACCACGCAATAAATCTATGGGGAAATTCAAAATCATCACACTCTGCATCTGCTCATGTGGCAGGACGCCCGTTCAGGTTTTACGTGCTCTTTTTGTCGGAATGGTCAGCTTTTGCAGTCAGTGATAATACAAGAGTAATTGTGCATGCTTGACTGTTTTGAATAGCTGTTTGTGTAGTATTTTCAGGGTTTGATAACATTTTTTGGTGGAAATAAAACAACTTTCATATTCGTGAAATTTCTATCGTACGTGATAAGTCTGGCATTTTAAGGTTCTTTGAATCCTTCATATGTTGACGTGGAAGCACGTAGTATAAGTATGGAGACCTGCACAGCAACTGTACGCCGAAAAAAATGTTTTTCCGAAAAATGGGCAAAACCATACTTATGTTAAGAAAACGTGGATTACTGAAGCATGAATTTCTCTTCCTTGATTTTAGGAAATCGAGGACCAGCTGATTTCCGGTGTAATTTGGAGAACGAAACTAAAATCACCGCTGTGGAGTAAATCACGGGCGTCGCTCTGAACTGATTAGTATATCACTAACATTCGCCGCAGCTTGTGCGTATATAGACAATAGTATCTCTAGTAGAACAAAGTTAGGCATACTGTGCCTATTCTTTCCATGATCCGCCACACCCGCCAAAGGTTTTGTAAATTGGTCTAAGTCAAAAAATCATAGTGAGTAGAATTTATGTCTAACCTTACCACAAGTACACTATTATTCCTAGGTTAATCAAGCAGATAAAATAGAGCTTCATACCAATAAGTAATGTTCTATACATGTCAAGGGCGTGCTACTGAAGAAAATTTGTTAGTTGTTTGAAAACTTGCATTTTCTCGTAGTTTTTATTGGTACACACTTCAAGTTTGCAGTTGAAAATTTCAAAGATGCAGCAGTTAATTCGCATGCTTTCATAAATAGGTTGATTGCTCATTTTTAATTTGTACATTCTTTAGACAAGAATGCTAATAACAATTATTCGAGATTAACTAGTTTTTTGTTTTAAATTTGATATTCTCCTCACCTATTCCTATATTAATTTTTTCAGGAAAGCCACTTGAAATATACAGCATATTTTCTAAACATTGTGGCGTCAGCGTCTAATTCAACAACATGGACGATCTACCTCCAATTCGAAGGGCGCATGTAGGAAATCCTGCAGGACGAGAATCCCACGAAGACTTGAGCCTTTACGAAAAATACACTGGTCACTCAGTTCACTGCTGGGCCATTTATTATTGCCCTATGTGGCGACGCGGCACCGGAAGTGTGTGTTTGTTTTCATTCTCCCCACAAATGCGCGTCACGTCTGACGTCATTGGTCTGCTTGTATCACACCGAATGATGATTAAATTTTCAGTTTTTATGTCACACGAGCACGGCCATTGAGTCAATCTAATACGCCCTTAGAAGACTATAGACCTTTAGCACTGTGACTTTATTATGCTTGCGAAAGGTTAATGATTACTTTGCCGCTCCTTGTGGAGAAACTTGTAACATTGGATATATGCAAATCGAGACATTATGCTTGGCAGAGGAGAAAATTCGGTGGCTGGTTGTACTTTTTACAAAATCCATACATTCAGTTATTATAAGGTGTGCAGCAGAGGACGTAAGCAGAGTACAGTGGAACACATTCATATTCGAAAATCCATGTACTGCATCCTATGCGTGCATACGTTCCTGTGTGCTCTGCTTATTATCGGCGTCATAATGCCTTACACTGTGTACACATATAGGCATGACTTACGGGATGTTTCTCTTATTTTTGGTCTTTCGGAAACAGCCCCCGTTATCCAGGCGATGCTTTTCGCAATGTGCTATGCCTCCCCTAATACGTAAGTCTTTTTATCAGCTGAGCAGACTTCTGGCTGCAATCTACGCAAGCAAATGTGCTTTCAATGTGCTCCTGCGTTACACGAACCCTGCGCCATTGCTTTCTTGGCCGACATGAACGCCAGGTTCTTTCAGTGGAAGTGTGCCGTACACGAAGCTCTAACGGAGTTTCCTAACCACGTTTGGTGTGCCAGTGCATCCTCAAACGCCTTAAATCTAGTGAGCTCCGTAGTGGAAAATCACAGACACTTCACACGACTCTTCGAGGCGCATGCCACAGTGATAGACTTATATCACCTCATGTCAAAAGCAGAGCTTATGACAGCAGATATATGCTGAAAACAACTCTTTCTCAAGCAGCACAGATAATTGGCCCAATATTAGAAAGGGCCGGTTTCATGCTGGTTTGTTATAGGGCCAGCCTTTGCTAATATACTTCCAATATTGGGCCGATGACTGGTGCTGCTTGGGTTCATGCTGTGCCACCGGTATTGAACTCTGAACAATCCCATTAATTCTGAAGCCAAAAAATCACACTTTCAGTGAATATCTTCCCCGCCATACTACCTCGAAGTATTTAAACTGAGATGGTTCCAAAATGATAGACGTAAACGGCTCCTCCACAAGACATTCGCGAAAGACGCGGGTTTGATCGCTGTGACAACGGCAGCAGAGTTGTTGACGAAATGCTAGAGGCCGGTGTACTTTGCGATATCAGTGCACGTTAAGGATCCCCAGGTGGTCGAAATTATACCGGATACCTCCACAACGGTACCTATTTCTTCATTTCTTCTTTCACTTCCTTCTCTAGTCCTTCCCCTACAGCGCGGTTCGGGTAGCCACATCCTCTGCTAACACAATATGAAGCGACATGTTGTGAGAAGACTCCAAACAGGAGCCTTCCACAACCTTCACATTCTACATAAGATGTATCCGGAGCAGTATAGGGTTACATGTCCGTGGTGCGGGGCAACCCCCACGCTGTATGATATCACTTGGGAATGCATACACAATGTAGCTTTCCGAGGTAACAAAGAGCCAAATGCGGAGCAGTGGGAGGACAGGCTAGCCAGCAGCCAACTCAATGTCCAAAGAGACCTAGTGAGTCACGCATGCCGGATGGCCAGGGACAGTGGTGCCTTGGACTAGGGGCGCCAACCACGCTCAGCCTGGAAGACGTCGGCAATCTTCGGACGAGCAGCAAGACTCCTTTATTAGAGCAATAAAGATTATTCACTCACTCACTCACTGGGGTGGCCACCGAGATATGTCAGACATTTACTGCGCCATTTCCTTTCCCCCCAAACCAATTATTAGTAGTATTATGACTCGCTGCCCTTTATAGCGAAGTCTGCTACAGAAGGCGTCTTTCATTTTAAACTTGGCTCACTTAGTTTGACACTCGTTCTCTGCGACTGGCAGCTGCTGCACTGGTCTCGTTCTCTGCTCTGCACTCCCATTCTTTAGAAATCAAGGAAATGTTGCAGTTCGTCATGGGGACCGGTTGCAGTGGAAGCGTTCTTCCGACGCTATTCAATAAACCGCTGATCAGGAATTCTCTTTCTTAAGACGGTCAGCAACAACACGTCATACGTTCTCGATGTCACTGCCAGTGCCTCAAAGCTTCGGACTCCAGACTGGATTTCATCATAAATGGTCCTGAGCCTTTCGTTGTCTTTTAGGTTGTGTACCGGGTGAACTACGAGCAACCGGGACATGGGCTCTTCGAATATGACGTCTTCTGCCCCGAATCTTTCTGTCAGAGTCTCAATCGCTATTGCGCAGTTTTCATTGCTTATGGATAGCCCTTCGATGCCGGCGGTCACCTCTCCTAAGAGGTAACTCCTTAAGTACTGGAATGAAGTGATTGGTGAAAGAACTTCCTTCCTGTGAATTGGTGATTCGACCTGATTCCAAAATCTCTGCCGTGACCGCAAGTCTCCGCTAAACCTGCCGATTTCCAGCTTCGGAAGCTTGGTAGTTGCCGACAGTAGCTGACTCATGGTGATACTGGGGATGACTGAAGATCGCGAATTAGGCTTGGGAAGAGACCCCGCTACTAACGGGATTGTTGAGCTGTCTTCGCTCGAGGTTTGGTTTCTAGGGCTCTTTTGATTCGAGTTTTAGTGACGCTGATTTTCTCACTGTGACAGATACGGCTGCTAATTCGGCGCCGAGTTCCTGCTGGTCTGCCTTCTTCTCGATGCTATCATTAACTGCTTTAAGCTCTTCTGATCGCACGACAAGGAGGTCCAAATTGTTCTTCCTGCTCACCGCTCTGGACTGCAGGCTCTTGCAGGAGTTCGAAGTCTGCTGTGATAATCTTGTCGATCGCTTGTCGTTGTGCGGCTTGCTTCTTGTGGAGTCGTTCCATCGCGTTCATAATCACTGCTAACTAACTATTCCTGGGTTTAGGCACCAAAAAATGTTATTCCTTCTGATCGTTATTTACTGTGATCGTGAACACCGTGGCCAGTAACGCCTGAATCAGACTAAATAAAGCCAAAAACTGCGCGTAAGACTAGTTCGGGTGATGGGGCCGCGCGCGCAGGAGCCTAAAAATTAATTAGGATTAGCTCAGCTAATTTAGGATATAGAAAGAGAAAGATGTCGTTGCTCATTGTGTTCATTGGTGTTGGCGTTGAACATGTTCTAGACGGCGGTGGTTTTGAGCAAAGTAAGGGCGCTTAACTGGCTCCATGGATATGCGGGCGCCTCATTCTGGCTTCGATTTATGTGGCGGTGGTGAGAGAGATATGTGGCCTGAATGCATTAACGCTGACAACGTTGTGGCTGACATGAGTCGCTGCAGCAATAGCCAGGCCGCAGCGTTCACTTGGTGATGAATCTCTCGCGATCAACCATGCCACCTCCCAGGGTGGAAGCGAAGGCGCACTGCCTATGCGGTGTGCGGAACGCAATCAAAGCAGGCTTTTGCAGTTGGGCACCGCGGCGGCTGCGTTTTTATAAAGGCAAAACGCTAAGGCGCCCGTGTGCTGTGCAGTGCACGTTAAGAATCCCCAGGTGGTCGAAATTATTCCTGAGCCCTCCACTACGGCACCTCTTTCTTCCTTTCTTCTTTCACTCCCTTCTTTATCCCTTCCCTTACGGCGCGGCTCAGGTGTCCAACTATATATCAGACGGATACTGCGCTATTTACTTTCCCCCAAAACAAATTATCATTATTATTAGTTGGGCACCAACGCCACGTAAATGAGAGCGAGAGTGAGGTCTCCACTGACTCCGGGAGCCGGTTGTGCGCCTTTCTTTTTGTGAAAATGAACGGGCTTTGCAAAGCTGCAAACGCCAATAAACTATAAACGCCGTCGGCTCACTTGTTATCTGATTTTTGAGGAAAGGAAATGCCACAGTCACCGTCTCTCATATTTTGGTGGTCACCCGAACCACGCCCCAAAGGAAGGAATAAAGGAGGGAGTAATAGAAGAAGGAGAAAACTGAAAATTAAAAGTTGGATTTTGAGGTCCCGGGTTCGAACCCGACCGCGTCGGCTGCGTTTTTATAAAGGAAAAACGCTAAGG
Organism: Amblyomma americanum; assembly: GCA_030143305.2. Classification (NCBI taxonomy): domain Eukaryota; kingdom Metazoa; phylum Arthropoda; class Arachnida; order Ixodida; family Ixodidae; genus Amblyomma; species Amblyomma americanum. The sequence goes on along the minus strand of JARKHS020034395.1, from coordinate 30,824 downwards.
CGCCCGTGTATTGTGCGATATCAGTGCACGTTAAAGATCCCCAGGTGGTCGAAATTATTCCGGAGCCCTCCACTACGGCACCTCTTTCTTCCTTTCTTCTATATAGTCCCTCCTTTATCCCTTCCCTAACGGCGCGGTTCAGGTGTCCAACGATATGTGAGACAGATACTGCGCCATTTCCTTTCCCCAAAAACCAATTATATATATCTTCAGGTAAGGCGCGGCGCTGCGCAGCGGCGGAACACCCGTGGCTCGTTGCTGCTAGTGGCGCATGCGCAGGAGTGACTAGGAAGCGAGAGAGAGAGAGAGAAATATCCTCGGCGAGGCGCACATTGTGACGTCATGTGCCTCCTCGATGCACCGCCACGGCGAAATCGCAAGTTCGCGGCCAGTAAAGCTTTCGCTTTACAAAAAGACGCTATCTCTGTGGCTTCCACACTCACACTGACGTTTACTTACAGTAGTCAAAACACAAAACACATAGAAGAAGGAACAGTGTGCCCCGCCACGGTGGCTCAGTGGTTAGGGCGCTCGGCTACTGATCCGCAGTACCCGGGTTCGAACCCGACCGCGGAGGCAGCGTCTCGATCGAGGCGAAACGCAAAGGCGCTTGTGTGCTGTGCGATGTCAGTGCACGTTAAAGATCCCGAGGTGGTCGGAATTTTTCCGGAGACCTCCACTACGGCACCTCTTTCTTCCTTTCTTTTTTCACTCCCTCCTTTATCCCTTCACTTTCGGCGCGTTTCAGGTGTCAACCGATATGTGACAGATACTGCGCCATATCCTTTCCCCCTAAACCAATTTTCATTTTTCAAGGAACAGTGGGAAGACGAGAAATGAAATGAAATCAGCCACCGCGGAGGGTAGGGGGAGGGAAGCAAGGAGAGTATACCGAGCGGTGTTAGGGAGAAAGAAAGAAAGAGAGAGAGAGAGAGCCACTTGTGTCCTTGGTCAGGCCAGGCTCACGGGCGGGTGTCGCGTTGCGGGCTCGGGGCGCCAGCTCCTCGTTCTGGTGGCTCCATTCCGTCCCTCCGCGATCGTCTCCTCTTTTCCCCTGCGACGATGCAACCTTTCGTCGTGCAGCGTTCCGTGTACAGTAATACATCTGTGTGTGCGTGGTTGGTTTAGGTTCGTTTATAGGGTTTGACGCAACCCTATCATCGGAACCTGGTATATCATCGCGCACGCAACACGATCGCGTTATTGATGGGAGAGGAGATCACCGATAAGTTGCATTAATATTTGAATCACATCACACAGGTAAATTTCATTGTTATGTGAATCACATTAGTCACCGTATACACGTGGTTTACAAACTCACGACCTGGTATGTAATACGTGAAGAAGAAGACCGTATAAGCAATTTGCGAGCCTCTGCTACCGGCGCAGCTTTTATACCCCTCAGCCACCGATGGCTGCGCCCTCTGCGTCTCGCGCATTTCTCGTCACGTGACACCTAAGGCGCAGTACGTTTCTGCGGGGCCTCGTTGCGCTGCTCCAGGCGGAGCAGTAAGAGCACAACTAGGGATTTGCGTGGGCTAATGGCTCTTGCTGACTAATGGTCTGCCGCTTCTTCCGCGCCCAGGCAGCAATCTTTCTCTTTTGCAGAATGCGCTCTTCATTTCGAAGCGTCAGCTCCTCTGAATTTTAAGTTTACCTGGTCGGATTTCGAAGTGCGGTTTTCGTGCAATGAGCGCTTTCTTTAAACCACCCGCCTTAGCCTGCGCTCTTCGTGGTATTAGCTTAGTGGCAGTTGCCCCTTTTTTTTTCCGTGTAAGATTATTGCTGCTTCACACTTCTCTGAATAGGTATGCTATCCCGGCTTAAATCACTCACAAGCAATTCCTATTAGTTGCTCAAAGCTGCTTATCGTACCTCTTTAATTGGCTCGTCTTACATGCTTAGCGTCATGTCTACTTGTGAATGTCAATGTGTCCGGTAACCTTGGCATGTGTACATATGTAAATAAATTTTCCAGTCGGCAGTTGCCTTAGAGGCAGTTGCATTCAGGGCAGCTTTCTTTTACCAGTGGCCGACCTCTGGTCGTGATCTCTTGTTCGGGTGTCCTTCGGCTGGCGGGCGCCTCAGTATGGTGAGGGGGCTAGTCCGGAGGATGTCGTCGATGCGACAGCCTCTGTAGTTGGATTGGAAGAAGTTTACTGTGTCCAGCACTTCGGTGGACGCAATTACCAAGTAACTGTGAAGAGTGAAGCCGCCAAGGCTGCAATCGTTGATGCGTCCTGCCTCATAATCGTCAAAGAACGCGTCGCCATCGTTCCCCTGAGCCCGCAGGCGAACCAGGTGACTGTTCTTTTTCTGCCCGCCCGAGTACCAAGTGATGCCCTTGCCAAGGCTCTTTCTCCTTATGGCAAGGTGCTTCTCATAAGTGGCGGCACCATGGAGTCGCGTCCCACTGTCACCACCGGGACGCGGTACGTCCGAATTGAAATAAAGCCCGAGTCGCCCGTGCCTAACTACATCAAGGTCGCTGGTCACCGCGTGACATGCGATTACAAAGGCATGCAGCGTGTTTGTCGGCGTTGTAGGTCGACTGCACACTTCGGAGCACAGTGTACGGCTCCGTTCTGCGACCGACTGCGGGGTCTTTGGGCACCAAGGCCAAGGTTGTGTGCTGCCGTGTCGACGTTGTGGTGATCCATACACTACCGTGGCATGCGCGATCAAGCCCTCGTACTCTGAGGCTGCGGCCTGGCCGGCACCTCCGCCGGCCGGCCGGCCGCACAGGCAGCCGATAAAGCAATTAAGGAGCCCGGCGTTTCCGACACCAACGCTGCTCCTGGTGGCTCCTCTGCGTCTTAGAGTGTCTGTGGCGTCTTAGGGTGCCTGGCTCTGAGGCGTCCAGTGATGCACCTAGCAAGCCGACAGTAATGTGACTCCTCTGTGAGTCTCAGTCTCTCCTGTACCTGCCGCTACGGAGCCCATTGCGCCCCTGCAAGTCTCTGATGATAGGGACAAGCCGCTGTCGGAGCCCCCGCGGCAGCCCGCAGCCAGCGTTTAGGCTTTGAGCAACAACGCCAACATATCTGAGACCGACGGTGACGAGAGCAGTCCTCGTCTTCTTCAGTCAACCTCGACATTGACGAGACTGTCATCGTGCCTGAGCAGGAGCCGAGGCTGCCGTCGACATCTCCTTCGTCATCAAGGTTTAGTGTCGGCTATGATATTTCGCCTGGGCATGAGCCAAGGCCATCTCCTGATGCGGAACCTGTGCAGTCGCCGTCCTCTTCTACATCGACGATTAGCGGCAGCACTTCTAGTACACTGTCTTCAGATGCTGAGATGGTCACTTTGAGTTCGAGATTAAAGCATCCGGATGCGTCGACTACGGACTCAGACATTTCTGCTGGTCGGCCAAGGAGGCCTCGTGCCTCCTCTGGTCCGACCCTACGGAAAAAGTGAGGTGGTTTGGCGCCGTTCGCGGCGCGCATTGTATTGCCTAGACATCACAGCTCCTAGTTTTATTTTTCATTTCCAAAATGACTACCCGTAACATCATTACTCTTAACGTGCAGAGGTTCCGCAATGTTATGTACAGCCTGAGGTGGTCGCTTTCGCTCGTTCATCGGGCTGCGATATCCTCTGGCCTTTATTGCACTGTCAGCGATTTATATCTTCCGACGGTGAGTGGAGTTCTCGTCGTAAGCTCTTCCGAGGTTGGGACTTGCGCGGATGGAACGAGAGCCTCACTACACGGCGTAAAACCAAAGGCTTTGAACACAACATGATGACAAAGGATGCACAAAAGCTGATGTCGAGGGCACTTTGTAAACGGTTGCCGCTTATCCCAAAACTTATAGCGATAAATTCTGCTTCCCTTGTACCTTGTGTGGAGGAATAAAATCGCGTCTGTCCACTAAAATGGACACATCTGCCCCGAATGTTTCATAACATAGGTCAGGTACCTGAAGGCGCGATTGATGTGTCCACTGACCGAGGGAGCCAGTTATACACGTCTCATAATTTTTAATCGTCAATGCTAATTTGCCTAACGTGCGCCGGCAGCCTATGCTCCGCTGTTGTTGTCGACGACAGCGCGTATTGCTCTAGTGCCATGTTTCTGCCGCAATGCTGTCTACGGCTACGCATGCAGCGCACCTCCCTCTGTCACTACCGCCACATAGCACGAAGCGCGAGCGTTAGTTTGATAGCGGTATTAGTGTTAGTGGATGAATAAGACGGTGTGCAATACACAGTGCGAGATAGCGTTGCAGTTTAACACGAGGCGAGTTCGGCAGCGGTGATAGGGCGATAGCATAGGGCTCTCGCGCAGCGGGCTGCGAAGCTCATCTATTCGCGTCGCCGTGGGTTCGAATCCCAGTTGACATAAACCCACAAACACCGCAAGCATAGAAACATAGGAAGATGTTGCTCGGGGTTGACCCGTAAGAGTAGTGTTTTTGCTCTAAGAAAACGAAGTCAAAGTGACTCCTTTTGGTTTTAAAGCTGCTGAAAAGAAAAAGGGCCTGGCACAGGTATGTTTTCGTCTAAATGAGGGAATTTCCGGTTTAGCCATGCAAAATAACTTACGGTATAAACGATGAAAGCAGCCAACAGCTTGAATACGCTATGATTAAAGCGCGCTGGCCTGGATCACTGGCGCCGATGGCTCAATGGCTGGCATCGAAGGTGGAGTTATAGCGTAAGCCATAAAATCAGGGCCCCGTGTTTCTAATAATTTCTCATGTAAGGGCACCTTGAGGGTGGATGTCTTCAGTGGCCCATCCAGTCGTGAAACAACTACTGGGGGCACATAGGTCTGCTTACGTGCTATGAATGTCAAAGAATTGTGCACTGCTGCTGTTTGAGTTTGTGCATTTGTGTAACGTTGGTCACAAAACCGTGCAGCATTCGCAGGTTCGTGGATTAATGACCGTACATGCAGAATTGGTCATTCTCTGCTTCAGATTCATGCATCCCCGGGAGTCCTCATACCCCTCCTGGCGCAGTTGTGCAGCGGTTAAGCGATGCGCCACTACACTGGAAGGTGGCTGTTCCAGTCACAACCACCTGTAGGGATTGTGCAACCCATTTTGCTCTTCACGAGGAACTTCTCGCGCACCTGGCGCGGCACTCCTCCGAACTTATCCGAGCTTATCCGAGTCAGTATACGCAAGCTTACCCGGGCTTCCTACCATTGGCTGCAGCTTGCGCAGCGCTCCTCCGAGCTTACCCGAGTTTATACCGAGTAACTAAGTTACCGAGTTACCGAGTAACTCGAATAACTGTCCACACTTTCTGTAGACACTTTCCGTCGACGCCACGCGTGAGCCAAGTAAACCGTGTATACTGCATACGGTACACTGGGCACCGATAAACTCCAGTGTTGTTATGCGAGCGAGAGTTCGGCCCGTGCGGGGCTGAATGTCGGCGGTATCTCTAGTTCAGAAGCCCCATATTGTTAAACAGGTCATACTACCGTACTTATTCGATGTTCTGGCTGTGCTGGAGACGCGTTGGAAGAAAACACTTATCAGAAAAGGTAGCTTAGAAATTTTAGCGCGACATCGTATATGATGGCTTCCATTGTTTACGAAGTTTTTCAGCTGCTACTGAAGGCAAGCTTTACGATGCGGAAGCTACAGTGATATGCCACGGTATGTACTTAGCATCTTGGCAAACGTGGTCTGGGAAACTTCTAGAGTTTATTGATTTTTGGACGCAGAGGGGCATTGGTAGCATGCTGCAGTCCAGCTCAAGGTTGGACCTGACGAATAGCACAGGATTAGAAGAAGTTTGAGCTGCACTGCTCTGGAGCAACATCCGCAGAAGCCCAGCGACACTTGCGAAGTGTGAAGGCTATGCTCTGCAGCAGAACAACTAGTAGATAGTTTGTCATAGAACACCTCAGAGATGATGACTGATAGACAAAGAGCAGATATGCAGTGACATCTCTCGGCAAATGTGTACACTGGTCGAGTAAATATCGAAGCCCCAGCATTTACCGTAATGAGCAATGCCCTCTTTGCACCGAGGTGTTGGCTTATGCTTACGGTCTCAGCCAGGTGTGGTTGGCACGAATGTGGCGATGGGAAAGGGTGCTGTTGAAGTAAGCCATGAGTTCATAAAGGTAGGGAACGACGATTTTAGAATGAAAACTTCAGAATATTGGGCCACCCGAGGGGAAGTGCTGTGGTGGCGTTGGGCTCGGTTGTAGGCGCAAGTGTAGACTTCTACAGCCATCCGCTCGATAGATTTGTGCACTTTTGACTGAATCACTTCGCCTTCTTCGCAGATGCCTCGACATTCATGACCCAACTTCGCATGACAATCTGAACCATCTGCCTGTCTGGTAAGCTGCTGAGTGCGGTGTTGCAAATGCGCTCCAAAAGGTTCCGTTGTTGACTTGTTGCTGCGTCGCATTACTGGAATGAGAAGCTTTTAATTTTTCAGGCTGCAAATGTACTATGTAACGTTAGTACGTAGTATTAGACAATAATAGATGACGTGAAGCGTGCATAGCAATTTTTAATGTTGTGAGCATCTAAAATATGTGTCCTGATTGTTTATGGGTGTTCGAGGTTTTGTCGGTCTAGTGTTTTTTAAAAGGCGGCAATACCAAATTATTTGCTCTAAATGAGAAATTTCGTGATTAGTAACATAGCTACCAGCGTGAGAACCACCGGTAGTGGACCCAATGACGAAGGTTCCAAGGAATTCATTTAAAACAAAAAATAAAGAGGAATGCGGTGTTCCTCTCAGAAGCAGGGATACACACGTTTCTTGAAACCTAAGAAAGCTTGGAATTTTCGATGTGAAAGGCTACCCCCTGAAGCACGCGGCGCTAAATCGGTTTTCCTGGCGAGCTTTTCTGTATGTGTGTGAAGAGACATCAGCCAGAATGTCTCATCGCACAGCTGAGATGACGGAGGATCGACAATATATCACTCTGAGTAGTAGTCACAATAGTTGTATTAATCGTAGGGGGTGGGGGGGGGGGGTTGGGGGGGGGGTTACAGTCAGACGCAAGCGATGTCAGTAGTGAATCTTCGCCCAATTTCATCGTCATCCCACACTGCGCCTCTGTGACGAGGAAACAGGCAGTTTACAAAGCCATTTATGTCACCCAAGCATAAGTATAATCAAAAGACAGTAATACAGTTAAAACTCAATCTAACGAAACCTTATTTTACGAAGTTCCCAAACTAAAGAACAAATTCTGATTCCCCGGCAAGTGCCCACAGGGTTCCATGTTCTCAATGGCCCGAAATGACAAAACAAACGACCACTTAATCCGAATTAACGCAGTTTCGCGGGAATAACTGAGTAAAAAAAGTGAGTTCTCAGTTATTTCGCCACGATGTTTAGCAGCTTGTTGGCACCGTGCCAACAGTAACATCTAGGCGGCCACCACTCGGCCCTTGTTTTATTTTGATGGGGCTGTTGCGCCCTTGCGCGGAAGACAGGGCTCGGAAATCGGCGTTGCTTCCCACCTTGACTTTGAATCTGTTTTACCAGATGGCGCTCTACGCACAAGCGATTCGGGCTGCTTAACGCGAAGCAGCGGGTTTTCGGCAAATAAGATGACGCGGTATATAGCTTTTGGGCACCGCTACTTACCATTTCACATTTCGAAGGGCGGAAAAAGCCTTCCTCAATTTTACGAATTTCCTGATTTAACGAAATAATTCGTGGCTGCTGTTTACTTCGTTAAATCGTGTTTTAACTGTATATGCTCAAGAATTTATACCCTAGAGACACGTTGAACAACAAAACATAAAAAATGTAGTTTTCGTTTATAGATGTGATAGGTTAGCGGAGTAACACCACACCTTCTGGGCCATAAGCTAGTGTTATGTTTTTAATGTAAACAACTGCGGCTGTGGGGATGGTAGTGGTGATAGTAACTATTTTTTAAGAGATGGGCACGGTGGCTCAGTGGTCAAGGTGCTCGGCTGCTGAGCAGAAAGACGGGGGTTTGGTCCCCATCGCGGCGGTCACACATCGATAGATGCGAAATGTTGGAGGCCCGTGTACTGTACGATGTCAGTGCACGTTAAAGAACCCCAGGTGGCGGCAATTATGCAGAACTCTCCACTACAGCGTTGCTCATAGGCTGAGTGGGTTGGAGACGTCAAACCCGTTAACCTGACCATTTGCGGAATAACAATTGCGAGTGGCCTCCCACAGACTGTCATCTGGCATGGCATTCATGGTGCTGCCTGGTGGGGGATGTAACAGCTGAAGGCGGAAAGGAAAACAGCTTTACATCCATCATTCATGTAAGATCTTCAGTTTTCATGTGCGGCCGAACACCAAGAGCCCTTACCTAGCTCCGTTCTCCAAAAGGTCGTGCGGCGAAGCCAAGCATGCGGCGATCATCTGACGGTAATCGATAAAATAGGCACGGGAAACTGCAGAGGTTGGATGTTTAGCGCTGTCAGAAAGATGATGGGCCAGATACCGAACAAAAGGGGCTTCCTGGGATATTATGACAGAGAGGTATGAAATTTTAGTGTGGCGGCACAGATAAAATGTTTAGAGAGTGGGTATGGAGTAATTAAGGATGTCATGGAAAAAGGGCGGGTAAAGTTGGCAGCAGTTTTCGCCTGGTGAAACCTGTTATGAGACCTTAGTTACAGAGACGGCCCCTGGCTAAAGTGGAAATAAGTACTACGCAGCAAAATGCAAAGTAGAACGTATAAGAAACGGTAGCTCTATCGGCGGTCAACGCAGGTTGCGAACGCTTGAAGTGCAGATCACAGGTGACAGGCGGCAATGCGCTCTTGTCTTGTTGCAGCAGTGCGAACTTTTCGGATCCTCCTCAGGTTCCTCGTATTTGATGGGGTGAGTTCTGTGCAGTTGACTTCTATTTCTCTCCGTGAGAGTGACTGAAGTAGTCTCATGCGCTTGAAAGTTGACGTGTTTTAATTAATACGATGGCGCGCCTTCGCCATGATGAGCTGCAGTTACCGAATCAGTAGAGCATTATTCAATGGATGGGCCGCGGTATACAGCGGACATTTGTACGAAGTTTCTAATGCGCCATAGCGCGGTGCTTATCGCGACACCCTTGCCGGCTGTTTTGCTTGCTGACGAACATTTTTGTGGTTTGTTTCCGCGGAGACGAGAAAATGAAGTGAAGAAAAGAAACGTAAACGCAAGAGAGGGGGATAGAAAATACGTAACAGGCGAGAAAGAAACATACAATGTGAAAAAACACTATAAATATACACAGAAAAAAGATTACTCGCATATCAGGAAAGGTTTTGCGTATAAAAATACGTGATGATAAAGGAAGACACGCTGCCAGTGTTGTTCTAGTGTATATTTCTCTTTACAGCTCGCTGCCGCTTTTAAAATACTGTTTGCGAGTGACAGTCGTAGCAATAAATTTTGGGTTGAGCGCTCATTTCTTTTTGCAGCTTATATAGATGTCCACGCAAGAGATCGTCTACAGTTTGGTCCTTTTCGGGAAAGCTCACCAGCAGAGAACACTGAGAGCAGGCGATTTCCTCGGCACTACACATAGATGATCGATGGCCCTTAGGGTAGCTCAGTGTATTCTATGGTAACGAAAGTGTCGCATGGGACCATAGTCTGATGGAGGGATGAAGTTACAAAATTGCAAGGATAGAGCATATTACATGCGCAGTAGAGTGCTCATTAAGATAAGTAGAAAAGAGGCTGCGAGTCAGGTTTTTGTTTCGGGCAAGTTTTTCTTTTATCGGAGGTGGGGCGGAGGTTCAAGAGCATCACTAAAAGGATAGATGGCGTGGTAGCTGAAGTGAGATTGATTTCCAGGGGGAGGGAGGCATGGCCGTCCTTGGATACGTGCTTGATGGGGAGGGACTTGTCATTGAGTAGGCGTAACCGAGTTGAGGATGGTGATGATCGTAGTGACGATGAAGAAATCTCTCGGAAATGCTGGTTATTTCTTGGCACAGTGAACCACTGAGAGGCCTGTCGATCCTCATCGCAGCCCAAAGCAGCCCTCGCTTCCTTAATAAACACTTATTAGGCCAAAAGTAAAAGCAAAGAGTACGACAGTGCAAATCAGTACAAAACAGGAAGGAAACTTAGAGCCAACCATATGAATCGGCACCATTGTTCCTGAGAAGGCCATAAAAAACCGCTGCTGCAATTGTTACGTACGCTCATTGGTGCGGCCATGAAAAGCACTAGTGGCTGTAATAGAGGATAGAAATCCTGGAGGGTGGCAAACGTAGGCCGACAATAAAGCTCCACTTGATGGAAATGTTTTCTCTTGATTTTTTTTCCCGTGCTCTTTGCTCTATAGCAAGCTCTCGATGATGTTGGATCCGAGCCCAGAAAATCCCATGCCCATTTATTCTGGACAAACACACTTCTGACCGGGAAACCGTTTAAGAGCGCAATGTTTTTCACATAATGTAAGATTTCAGTATAGCAATCAATAGATCAACAGATCACCCAACGGCAGTCCAATTTCTTTCAATCAACGTTTTTCCTATCGTCCAGAGCGTTCCCTATTGGTATTCTATCGCAGTCTTAGCTGTTCAACGCACCGATGGAAACAGAAAGATTTTGCTACATGTGAGAACAATGGGCCATTGTCCTCAATATTACCGTAAAATATTTTACAATTTTGCATTTTTCATAATGTTTGACCGAAATTGCGTTACATAGTTGAGCTGTTGGAGTGGAGGGTATGGCGGAATCCTATGGCAGAATCAAGGGCATGACAGGAATATGACGGAGGAAGTTGCTTATAATGCGACTGTTGGTCCTTTCAGGTCAGAGTCAGGTGTAAAAGACGAGCTCGAAAGAAACTGCAGGGATACAGACATGCGAGTGCTCAATTCTTACAAAGTGACATTTTTCGAGGTCAAATGAATGTGTGAAGTTTCAAAACCGACGTCATGAAGTTTCTTTGTATGCCCTGTTTGTACATGCTTAAAAAAAACAAAGCAACCTAAGCTCTTAACCTCAACTTTAGTGGAAAACTAGCGACCGCTGGTACCCACGACTAGAAATTTATCTGGATGCTAGTATATAAAAAAATTGCTGATGGCCTAGCTTTGTTAGGCCAGGATATACGTAGCGGAAGCGCGGAGACATCTGCATTGGTAGAGTGCATTCACTAGATGCGCATTTATTCGTGATTAAAGCTTGAGCCGTCTTGGCGGAGTGGTAGCGTCTCAGCCTCTAAGCGCCAAAGGACCTGGTTCGATTCTGGGCCTCGGCACAGCTTTTTATTTTATTATTCAGTGAGTGTGCGGGGGCGTTTCAGTGGCTTCCATAGATTCCGCCACCGAATACGTTGGTTAGCGGTTAAGCGCAGGCTCTGTTAAAGCGCGTTGATACTCCGGCGTAACGCGCGCGCTGCACGGTGACGTCACGTCGGCCAAAGCGAGACCCTCTATACTCCAACTGCGCTTGACCGCCGACGCGTTCGACGGCTTCGGCGCACTCTGACCGCACTGACGACGGAGCACGTCTCTATTTTGCGCCGAGTGCGCCAGCCGCCGCCGGCCCGACCAGACCGGTTCGGCTCCGCGGCGAGGCGCGCATTGTGACGTCATGTGCCTCCTTGGAGCACCGCCGCGGCGAAATCGCAACTTGGCGGCCGGTAATGCTTTCGGATTAAAAGTAACCGGCGGTTTAGTAATGATGAACACTAAATATTGTGCGAAAGTACAAAACCACAGTTTATTTCCAGTGGAAACCGCAGTCACGTGCATGAAAGCGCGACTGAGGTGTCCACTGACTCAGGGAGCCAGTTAGCGCGTCGTCAACCTTTTCATTTTCAATGCGAATTTGCCTAGAGTGCGTCGGCGGCCTATGCTCCGGTGCCGCGTTTCTGCACCAATGCTGTTAACGCCAACGCGTATTGCTTTAGTGAGTGCTTCTGCCACAGATTTATGCACGCCAACGCATGCATCCTACATCTTTGGGTCACTACCGCCACATAGCTCATAACGCGAATATTAGTTTGATAGGAGTATTAGTTCGTAAACACGATGCGAAATTCACAGCGGAAGAGTGAGCTGAAGTGTGTTGGACACGAAGCGTGTTCGGCTTCAGCGAAGGCCTAGTGCTTTGGCGCAGTGGCCAGCGAAGCTGATCTTTTCGCGCCGCCGCGGGTTAGAATTCCAGTCGCGGATATTTATTTGATATATTTTCACTTTTTTCTTTCACTTAGCACAATCCGACAAACATCGCATTATCTTCATCGGTCTTCGCCTAAAGGAATAATGTTTTCGCGCTAATACACTCGCAAAATTCCTGCTTCCGATTTAAGAGTAATAAAGAGGTTTTCTATATAGCCCTGCGGTTCTGAGGCACTGAAAACGTTCGACAAAATTTATGATCTTCCAGGTTGTGATCACGAATGGTCCATTCATGGAAGTAATGTAAAGAACATAGATTTGTTAATAGCGATGTCGTCAGTGCTTTCATAATTTTAGCAAATTTAAATGATTTTTTTATTATCTAAGGACGCTAATACTGCTGCAAAATGTGCAGGCGCACACACCAAATCTAAGGCGAAATGCCAACCTGCTCTATTCCGCTCAAAGCGGCATTACGATTGAAGAAATTACACACTCTTCTGTCGTTAGGGTTAACTTTTTCCTGAATTTATCTTTGCTGCAGGACAAACCACTGTGTGGCCACGAAAGAGCCAGCATAGCTCATATACTATATGAATCTCTGCGGGACAATCTGCCGGAGGACTTGCAGCTCTCGAAACTTGAACAGTGGGAGGCAGCGTTGCTCAGCTCCGTCCTCGTTACCAAATTTGACGCGAAGTATCAAAAAGCTATGCAGCACGAAGATGCTTCGCCGTGGTCGATGAATTTAGGGATTTATACGATACAGCACAAACGCTGTCAGTATGCTTTCCTTCTGCAGTGTCCTGATGAGAGACATCTTCGCAGGCGTCTCGAATGATTCATTCAAGTCGAATCCCAATAATTCTGCCTCGAATAGTTGTCCTTATTTTGTGTAGTTTGAATTAACCCCGTAATTCCTTTTAAATGACTGGTTATGTGGAGGGGAAAAATGTGAATAATTTTATTTCTTCTCGCAGACCTGCATGAATTGCTAACGTAATAGAAGAGCCGGTCCTTTGGAACATATTTATCGAACCACGGGAAAAGCGACCGCGACGAGAAATGCAGGCGGCCAGATTTAATATGATGATGATGATTTTGAATTCTGAATGGCTCAATGGCGACTTCTCCGAAAAGTGCCATAGCACAGGGTGTTTTTCTGCCACGCAAGGTGAGGTCAATAAAACCTACTTTCGAAGCATTTCACCCGAAACAAGACGAGGACCAAGCTAGGCGAAACCTTGCACTGGCCACTCAGCCTGACATCATCATCATCATCATCATCATCATCACCTTGCACTGGGGATCAAGCCACCTTCCCTCCTCTTATGAGGCGGATGCTCAAACTACTTCATGGTGGCGAAATTTTATTTTTTTACCCAAGCCGTGTTTTGACTAATCGACAGCGCGGGGCCAGACCCCGTCAGGGGGCAATGAGCCCTCAGCGCTCGCCGGCCACTATGGTTCGTCTTACTACCCGGAGTTGTCTCTCTTTGCTATAATCAAGATTACACAACCTACCTTGCCCGCTTCCACCTTCACCTGCTTTCCCTCGCCCGCGCGGAACTGCGTTAGGCGTAGTCAGATGCGGAAGGTGTCACACGAACAGCACTATTTGTCAAAGAAAGAAAAAAAGATACTTAGAGAAGAGAAAAAATAAAGAATGTTTGCCTGAGACAAGGAAACGATGGCTTTGATGATACACTCCGGCACCTTTTTTTAATTAATTACTAGTTGTTCATGCTAATTCCAGCCTTTGCCGTGTATATTCGTCCCTTGTAACAGCGTACAACCGCCACCGGAGTTCACACCAGCAGCTTAGGCTTGCGACCTTCTCAGTGGCTGAAACCCGTACAGGAGATATTGAAAAGGTGCAGGAAAGTGAGGGGAGGAATCACGTATATAGTATCAGTATAGCACGAAAGTACTGCTCCGATTTTAGTTTATGACCACGCGTCCTAATTTATCTGCTTCTAACGACAAAAGTGGAGTAATTATGGGCCCGGCTCACAGATCTACTGGCCTAGCGAAGAATGATTGTCATGAGGACTATGAGCAGCCCTGTAGAAGAGCACCGATCCAATAAAAATGTGATGATGAAAGAATGAATGAAATTCAATGAAACTTCAATAAGTTTTAGTGAAAAATTAAATAAGGAAGACTTCTTATAATGGTCCGTTATAACAGGAAATAAGTTTCAAATAAAGAGATAAGCCGTACGCCTACCGTGCTGCTGTGCGAACGAGAACCTTGACGGTAGTGGGTTTCGTCTCGTGGGCCCGAAGATACCCAATAGCAGAATTCTGTAGTTCAGCGCTGGAAACATATTATAACTGCGAATATCAAAATGATAGAAGAAAACGCAGATTACCGGGAAGGGTTTCAAAACAAACCTTAAGAACGGTCCCACAACGAACGTACTCACATCCAAACCACTCTCCTGATTTTGTACAGCCCCCGTATCTACGTAACTTTCGCATATCTTATTATAGAATACAACTAAAATCTTACGGCCACTCAGAAATAGGGAATGCAAATAAGCTTCGAATGATGCGGAATATGACTATCGTACTCGTCTATCACGCAGTGGATGATGGGTGGTTGGAAATGAGAACTGCCTTGCCTTTCTTTAACGTTTAATTTGTATATAGAAATGTTCAAGTTTTTGCATTTCTAAATGTACATGCTTTCCTTTGGTTAATTGTCCACGCTAGTCCAGACAGACGAGCCAAATTACTCGAACCGAGAAAAAAAAAACTGAGATAGATGTTAAGCCCGGTGCACTCTCAGCGCTAAAACCAGATCAGCCCGGACAGGAGCGCTGCTATTTAAACTCTAACCCTAGGACATTTGGCTTCATTACAGGTGAGCATGATCGCCGAAAATAAAACATGCTGCACAAGCACTTAAAGTTCAGGGCATAGCCCTGAGACATTGATGTGTAATCTTTTGTTCCTTTGCAGCTTAGGCCACATGCAATGGCTGGGCTATTCCACAAGCAGGCAACGGGACCTGCCTTTTTTTTATGAGAGAATAAAACACAGCTGCACGGAAAAATTTTCATGAATGTGAAACTGCAGTGGCGAGACACTGGTTTGTCGCTGTGTGTTGACGTAGATAGCAGCGGCAGCATGTTCGGCAAGCTTCGAGAGAATAAGGAGTAAAACGCCGGACGGCCCGGTACTTCTCGAAGCTTCGAGCACTTGAAGAGCACAGAGAGCTTGACCTCGGTGCTTATCAGTGTTTGGACAAAGAGCGTAGCGTTGAGACAGCACACGGAAAAGGCGAGGAGAGGAGTGGCACTACTCCTCTCAGTAGAGCTCGTCCTGTCCTCGCCTATTATGTGTGCTGTTTCAACATGCGTTTTTTTTTTAAGGCGAAAGCCTTTCTTGGCTCATGACTGTGGGCAAGACCTGTCCGCGGGAAACGTGTACCAGAAGTTTCCGCTCCACCTGTCAACCAAACGAAATGGTAAATAAAAAAATAACAATAATAAATAAAAAGAGAATAAAAGTAAAAACTAACAAAAATGAAAGAAAAGAAACAAAAAATGAAAATAAAAATAGAGGGAGGAGGAGGACAGGGAAAATACTCGCATTTCCGCTCATAAGCACACTTAAGTGCAAATCAATTTTTTTTTGTCTAAACATTGTGTCTGTAGTCGGCCACTATACATTGTTAGCATCTTTGGCAGTTCTTACGGTGTCGCTGTCACATGCCCGAAGAAGAACCATGAAGCGGTCTGTAGGGTGGATACGTAATTAGCACACG